>PVJI01018361.1:0-33614 GCA_004026765.1 Micronycteris hirsuta | reverse complement strand
CCCTCCCTTCCCCTCTCTCTAAAAATAAATAAAAATAAAATCTTTAAAAAAAAAAAGGGGGGGATTTATATAAGGCATGGAGGGATATCAACAGGGGAGTGGGAGAGTGTGAGAGGAGGAAAAGGTACAGAGAATAAGTAGCATAAACGGTAGGTAGAAAACAGACATGGGGAGGTTAAGAATAGTATAGAAAATGTAGAAGCCAAAGAACTTATGTGTATGACCCATGGACAAAAACTAAAGATGGGGAATGGGGGCGGGTGTGGGGTGGAGGGGAGTGAAGGGGGGAAAATGGGGCAACTGTAATAGCATAATCAATAAAATATATTTTTAAAAAAATGGGCAGAGGACTTGAGTAGACAATTCTCCAAAGAGGACATACAGATGGCCAATAGACATATGAAAAGATGCTCAACATCACTAATCATCAGAGAAATGCAAATTAAAACCACAATGAGATACCATCTCACACCTGTCAGACTGGCCATCATTAATAAATCTTAAAACAAGTGTTAGTGAAGATGTGAAGAAAAGGAAACCCTTGTGCACTGTTGGTGGGAATGCAGATTGGTGCAGCCACTGTGGAAAGCAGTATGGAGATACCTCAAAAAATTAAAAATGGATCTGCCTTTTGACCCAGCGACCCCATGTCTGGGAATATATCTGAAGGAACCCAAAACACAAATTTGAAAGAATTGTTCTATACTCACTGCAGCATTTTCTATAATAGCCAAGATATGAAAGCAACCCAAGTACCCATCAACAGACAAGTAAATAAAACAGTTGTGGTACACATATACAATAGAGTATTACTTGGCCATAATAAAGAAAAATCTTACCATTTGCAACAGTATGGATGGACCTAGAGAGTATTATGCTGTGAAATAAGCCAGTCAGAGAAAGACAAAAACAACTTTTTTAAACACATCAGTAGTTTTTGTTCTTCCTTTGTAATTCTTTTTCTTCTCATTTTTTCATTTAGGCGCCAGACTGAATGGACTCCATATTGTTTAGTATTAAAGATCCTTATTGCTGGCATCATTTAGCAGCTATGTATTTGCAGATTTAATAACTAGATCATCACAAAAAGGCAACTAAGACAAATGTGTTAGTGGTTTGTGTTTAACAATTTCACACAAGTTCTCAGAAAACTTACTTATGTTTAAATAAAAAAACCAATAATCCAGAAAAAATTCTCTTAACATTTACATCGTTATTTTCATATGTGTGTATGTGTAGAGGAGATAATGTAGAGGAGAAATAATAATTTTCCCTCTACCCTTCTAAGTTCTCAGCTGGAGCACCTGAAACTAAACACAGATTAACAGGAGAAAATCAAACAGAAGTTTATTAACTTCTGTATCTCATACATACATGGAAGATACACAGGTAAAATGAGTAACTCAAAGAGGTGGCTTAGAATTCAAGCTTAAATCTTCAGCTTAAAACAAAGAAAGAAGGGGGTGGGGAGGCCAGTTATGGGGAAATGACAAGGAAAAAGCATGGTGAACAAGTATAAAGTTTGTCACACAGATTTCCATCCCTGTCTTCTCCATTTATAGGATTCTTTTGTGATTTAGAGCCACTCTTCTCTTGCTGGCATAGACAGACCCTCTTATACGTGAAGATTTCCTTCATAAATATAAATTTTCCTTAAAAATATTACTTCTGTTTTCAGACCTTCTCCTGTGACTGCTATTTCTCAAAATAATTAGCTCAAAATGATCCTTAAGCAAAAAGGGTCGTATTTTGGGGTGGCATATTCTGGTCTCTTATACCCATATTTTGATGTAGTATATTCTGATTTCCTAAAATACAAAACGACAACATCCTAGGACAACTTTTTTTTTTCCTTTTTATTCAATTTATTGGGATGGCACTGGTTAACAAAACTATACAGGTTTCAGATACACAATTTCACAACACATTCTCTGTACATTATATTGTACGTTCACCACCCCAAGTCACGTCTCCTTCCAACACCATTTATCGCCTGTATATCATCATCCTTCACCACCCCCTACATCCTCTTCCCCTGGAAATCCCCACAATGTCGTCCATGTCCATGAGTTTTCTTTTTTTCCCTCCCTTTTATTCCCCTCCTCGCTGCACCTCCTTCCCACCAGTATTCCCCCACCCTTTGTTCATGTCCATGGGTCATACACATAAGTTCTTTGGCTTCTCCATTTCATATACTATTAACTTCCCCAGCTGTTCTATACCTACCACTTATGCTTATTCTCTGTACATTTTCCTCTATTCTCCCCCCTCCCCCTACCCAATGATAACCCTCCATGTGATCTCCACTTCTCTAATTCTGTTCCTGTTCTAGTTGTTTGCTTAGTTTGTTTTTGCTTTTGTTTTAGGTTCAGTTGTTGATAGCTGTATGTTGTCATTTTATTGTACATTTTTATTTTCTTCTTTTTCTTAGATAAGTCCCTTTAACATTTCATATAATAAGGGCTTGCTGATGATGAACTCCTTTAACTTGACCTTACCTGGGAAGCACTTTGTCTGCCCTTCCATTATAAATGATAGCTTTGCTGGATAGAGTAATCATGGATTTAGGTCCTTCCCTTTCATGACTTCAAATACTACTTTCCAGCCCCTTCTTGCCTGCAAGGTTTCTTTTGAGCAATCAGCTGATAATCTTATGGGAACTCCTTCATAGGTAACTGTTTCCTTTTCTCTTGCTCCTTTTAAGATTCTTTCCTTATCTTTAATCTTCCATAATCTAATTATGATGTGCTTTGGTATATGCTTCCTTGGATCCAACTTCTTTGAAACTCTGAGCTTCTTGGACTTCCTGGAAGTCTATTTCATTTGCCAGATTGGGAAAGTTCTCCTTCATTATTTTTCCAAATAAGTTTTCAATTTCTTGCTCTTCCTCTTCTCCTTCTGGCATCCCTATGATTTGGATGTTGGGATGCTTAAAGTTGTCCTAGAGGTTCTTCAGCCTCTCATTTCTTTGAATTCTTGTTTCTTCATTTGGTTTTGGTTGAATGTTTATTTCTTCCTTCTGCTCCAAATCGTTGATTTGAGTCCTGGTTTCCTTCCCGTCACTGTTAGTTCCTATATATTTTACTTTAGTTCACTTTGCCTAGCCTTCACTTTTTCCTCCATTTTGCAACCATGCTCAACCACTTCTGTGAGCATCCTGATTACCAGTGTTTTGAACTCTGCATCTGATAGGTTAGCTGTCTCTTCATCACTTAGTTCTATTTTTTGAGTTTTGATGTTCTTTTGGGGGGGCCATACTTCTTTGTCTGGGGGTACCAGTTATTGGAGCCTTAAGTATTCGCCAGGGTGAGGAAATCCATGTTGCTGTGCTGTGGCACTGTATGTGGGGGAAGGGTCAGAGAAGGAACAATGCTGCTTGATCGGCTCTCATCTCGCTTTCAGTCACTCCCCCCATTACTCACAATCAAATTGGGCCCTTCTGGTGCTGATTCCTGGGTGGGTGCATTTGTGAGCTTTCTAGGACCCTGTGGGTCTCTCCAACAAACTCTCCCGTGAGACTGGGAGTTTCTCCCACCACCACCACCACCACAGATTTTTACAGTCAGAGGTTTTGAGGCTTTCCTTTCCCACGCTGGAACTCTGGGTTGCATGGTGTGTCTCGCTCCCCACTTGTTCCTCTCGGTGTACCCACATGCAAATATGGGACCACCTGGTCTGCCAGCTGCCCCCTTGTCTGACCAGTCTCCCAGCCCCTGCCTTGCCAGGGGTGTTCTCCACCCTGGCTGCCAGTCTCTGCTCCTCCTACCAGTCTGAATGAATGTTTCTTCTTTAACATTTTGGTTGTCTGACTTCCATAGTTAGATTTTCTGGCAGTTCTGGATATTTTTGTTTTTAAATATGTTGTTGTCCTTCCTTTGATTGTGCAAGGAGGCAAAGTGTATCTACCTACACCTCCATCTTGGCTGAAAGTCTCATTTTAGACCCATGTCTATGAGTTTTTCTTTTCTTGTTTTCTCAATCTGTCCAACCTCCCAACTCAGCTCCCAAACCCCCTGCCTCCAGACAGCTGTCAGCCTGCTCTCCGTCTATGAGACTGTTTGTTTTGGTTGATAGTTCCCTTTGTTCATTAGACTCCACATATGAGTGAAATCATATGGTACTTGCCTTTCTCTGGCTGGCGTATTTCAGTTAGCATAATGCTCTCCAGGTCTACCTATGCTGTCACAAAGGGTAAGAATCCCCTCTTTTTTATGGCCAAGTATTACATTGTATAAATGTACCACTGCTTTTATTTCTTAGAGAAGGAGAGGGAGAGAGGGATAAAAAGAGATAGAGACGTAGATAGAGAGAGACACACAGGCAGATAGACATCAATATGAGAAACACTGATCAGTTGCCTCCCATATATGCCCTGACCAGAACCCAAACCCACAACGTTTGGGTGAACTGGATGATGCTAAAACCAACTGATGCACTTGGCCAGTACACCACTGCTTTTTTATTCACTCGTATACTAAATGAGTCCTTGGGCTGCTTCCAAATCTTGGCTATTGTAAATAATGCTGCAATGAAAATAGGCTGTATACATTCTTTCAAATTAGTGTTTTGCATTCCATTTTTAATTTTTTGAGGCTTTCCAAAGTGCTTTCCCAAGTGGCTGCATCAATCTGCATTCCAACCAACAATACATGAGGGTTCCCTTTTCTCCACATCCTTGCCAATATGTTGTTTATTTTTTTTATGATAGCCATTCTGACAGGAGTGAGGTGATACCTCACTGTGGTTAATCATTTCTCTAATTATTAATGACATTGAGCATCTTTTCAAGTCTATTGGCCATCTGTGTGTCCTCTTTTGAGAAGTGTCTACTCAGGTCCTCTGCCCACTTTTTTAATCCTCACAAAAGAATGTTTATTGATTGTAGAAAGACAGGAAAAAAAACACTGATGTTAGAGAGAAACATCAATTGGTTGCCTCCCGTACACATCCCAACTGGGGAGGGAACCTGAAACATTTTGGTGCGTAGAATGACACTCCAACCTTTGAATCACCTGGCCAGAGCCTCTGCCCATTTTTAAATTGGATTATTTGTTGTTTGGGTGTTGAGTTTTTTAAGTTCTTTATAAATTTTGGATGTTAACCTCTTATAAAATTTGTTACTAGCAAATATGTTCTCCCATTCAGTGGGTTGTCTTTTCATTTTGTTAAAAGTTTCCTTTGCTGTGCAAAAACTTTTTAGTTTGATGTAATTCCATATGTTTATTTTTTTGTGTGTCCCTTCCCTAGGGTCATATATCAGAAAAATTGTTCCTATGAGATATGTCTAAGATTTTACTGCCAATGTTTTCTTCTAGTGTTTTTATGGTTTGAGCCTAACACTTAAGTCTTTAGTCCATTTTGAGTTTACTCTTGTGTGTGGTGTAAGAAGATGGTCTGGTTTCATTTTTTTGCACCTATCTGTCCAATTTTCCCAACACCATTTATTGAATAGACTACCAACCCCTTTATGGTCAAACCTTTTGGATTTATATATGGGCTCTCTATTCTGTTCCATTGATCTTTATGTCTGTTTTTATGCCAGTACCATGCTCTTTTGATTACTACGACCTTGTAGGATACTGTGATACCAGGTGGCATGATTCCTCCAATTTTGTTCTTTTTTCTCAAGACTGCTGTGACTATCCAGGGTCTTTTGTGGTTCCATTATTAATTTTTGGAGTATTTTTCTAGTCCTATGAAATATGCTAGAGAGGAATTGTATCTTGAGAGGAATTGTGTTGTATCTGTTGCTTTGAGTAGTATGGACATTTTAATGATGGTAATTCTTCCTATCCAGGAACATGGTATATAGGCTTCCACTTATTTATATCTTCTTCAATTTCTATTTCCAGTGTCTTATATTTTTCCAAGTACAAGAGTTTTACATCCTTGGTTAAATTTATTCCTAGGTATTTTATTATTTTTGAAGCAATTGTGGATGAGATTGTTTTCTTAGTTTCCCTGAGAGTTCATAATTGGTGTATAAAAATTCAACTGATCTCTGGATATTTATTTTGTATCCTGCTACCTTACTGAATTCATGTATCAGTTCTAGTAGTTTTTTGGTGGAATGTTTAGGGTTCTCTATGTACAGTATCGTGTTACCTATAAATAATGAATCTCACTTCTTCCTTTCCAATTTGGATACCTTTTATTTCATCTTCTTGTCTGATAGTTGTGACTAGGACTTCTAGTGCTAGTTGAATAACAGGAGTGAAAGAAGACATCCCCATCTTCTTCCTAATCTTAAAGGAAATGCTTGTAGTTTTTGCCCATTGAGTATGATGTTGGCTGCGGGTTTGTCATATATGGCCTTTATTAAGTTAAGGTATGTTCCCTCTATTCCTTATTGCTGAGAGTTTTATCATAATAGGTGCCAGATTTTATCAAATGCTTTTTCTGAATCTATTGATATAATGATGTGATTTTTATCCTTCATTTTGTTTTATGTAATGTATCACACATTTACTGATTTGCATTTATTATACCAATCTTTCATTCCTAGAATAATTCCCACTTGATCATATGTATTGCTGGATCCAGTTTGCTAATATTTTGTTGAGGATTTTAGTATGTATGTCCATCAGGGATATTGGCCTACCATTTTCTTTCTTTGTAGTTGTCTTTATCTGGTTTTGGAATTAAGATATTACCAGCCTCATAAATGAGTTTGTGAGTCTTCCTACTTCTTGAGTTTATGGAATAGTTTGAAAAGGATAGGTGTTGGTTCTTTAAATATTTGGTAAAATTCACCTGTGAAGCCATCCAGTCCAGGATTTTTGTTTGTTAGGAGATTTTTATTACTGCTTCAATTTCACTAGTTGTATTAAGATTCTCTGATTCTTCCTGATTCAGTTTGGGAAGACTGCATTTCCAGGAATTTATCCATTTCTCCCAAAGTGTCCAATTTGTTGGCATATAGTTGTTCATAATATTTTCTTATAATCCTTTGTATTTCTTTGGTGTCAGCTATTACTTCTCTTTCGTTTTTTATTTTATCTGGGCCCTCTCTTTTTTTTCCTTGATGAGTCTGGTTAAAGGTCTGTCAATCTTGTTTATTTTTTCAAAGAATCAGCTCTTGGTTTCATTGATCCTTTGTATTTTTTTTTCTAGTTTCTACTTTGTTTATTTCTGCTCTGATCTTTATTATTTCCTTCTTTCTACTTACTTTGGGCTTTGTTTGTAGTTCTTTTTCAAGTTCCTTTAAGTGTAAAGTTAGATTGGTTGAGACTTTTTTGTTTCTTGAGATAGGCTCGTAATGCTATGAAACTTCCCTCTAGAACTGTTTTCACTCTGTCCCACAGATTTTGGGCTGTTGTGTTCTCATTTCCATTTGTTTCAAGGTATCTTTTGATTTGTTCCTTGATCTCATTGTTAAGCCATTCATTGTTTAATAACATGTTATTTAGCCTCCAGGTTTTTGTGTTTTTCAGTTTTTTCCTTATGATTAATTTCGAGTTTCAGACCATTATTGTTGGAGAAGATGCTTGATATAATTTCAATTTTACTTAAGATTTATTGAGACTTGTTTTATGTCTTAACACGTAGTCTATCCCAGAAAATTTTCTATGTGCGCTTGAAAACAAATGTATGCTTTGGGGTGAAAGGCTCTGAAGATATCAATTAAATTCATCTGATATAATGTGTCATATAAGGCCACCATTTCCTTGATTTTCTGTCTGGAAGATTTATCCATTGATGTCAATGGGGTGTTAAAATCCCCTACTAGGACTGTATTACTGTCAATTTCTCTGTTTATGTCCAGCAAGATTTGCTTTACATATTTAGGTATTCCTCTGTTGAGTGAATGTATGTTTAAAAGGGTTATATCCTCTTTTTGGATTGCTCCCTTTATCTTGTTGTGTCCTTCTTTGTCTCTTACTACAGCCTTTGTTACAAAGTCTATTTTGTTAGATATAAGTACTGCTACATCAGCAGTTTTTCCTTTCCACTTGCATAAAATATCTTTTTCCATACCTTTACTTCTGTGTGTATCTTTCATTCTGAGGTGGGTCTCTTGCAGACAGCACATTAATAGGTCGGTTTTCTTTTCCATTTAGCTACTTTATGTCTTTTGATTGGAGCATTTAAGTCTTTTACATTTAAAGTGATTACTGATAGGTACATACTGCCATTTTATTCTCTGAACTATGTTCCCCTCTCCTTCTCCTTCTTCTTCAAGCAGGTCCTTTAACATTTCTCATAATGCTGCTTTGGTGGTAATACACGCCTTTTAATTTTTCTTGTCTGGGAGGATCTTTGTTTTTCCTTCAATTTTAAATTATGGCTTTGCTGCATAAAGTAGTCTTGGAAGTAGATCCTTGCTTTTCATCACTTTGAATATTCCATGACAATCTTTTCTGGCCTAAAATGTTTCTGTTGAGAAATCAGCTGACAGTCTTATTGGAGCTCCCTGGTAGACAACTGTCTTTCTCTTACAGCTTTTAGGATTCTGTCCTTTTCTTTAACCTTTGCCATTTTATTTATGATGTGTCTTGGTGTAGGTCTCTTTGGGTTCATCTTGTTTGGAATTCTCTGACCTTTCTGGACTTGTATCTTTTTCCTTCACAAGGTTAGGGAATTTTTCGGTCATTGTTTCTTCAAATAGGTTCTCGATTCCTTGCTCTCATATTGTCCCAAAGTTCCCTTAAACTATCCTCATTTTTTAAAACTCTCTTTTCTTTTTGCTGCTCTGATTGTGTGTTTTCTTCTAACTTGTCTTCCAAATTGCTGATTCAATCCTTTGCTTCATACAACCTACTGTTTATTACTTCCAGTATAGTCCTCATTTCAGATATTGTAGTTTTCATTTCTGACTGGTTCTTTTTTATAGTTTCTATATCCTTTTTCATGTTATTGTAGTTCTCACTAAGTTTCTTGAGCAACCTTATAACTATTTTTGAACTCTATATCTGAAAACCTACTTGTTTCTGTTTCATTTAGCTCTTTTTCTGGAGATTTCTTTGTCTTACCTATTTGGCTGTTTCTTGGTGTTTGTTTCTATGTATTAGGTAGATCTGCTATGACTTCCAGTCTTGGTAGAGTGGCCTTATATAGTAGGTAACCTGAAAGACCCAATGCTGCAGTCTCCTTGATCACCGGAGCTGGGAATCACCAGAGCTCCAGAAATGTTCTTTGTATGGGTTATGTGGGCCTTCCTGTTGTAATTGAGTCTTGATTGCTATTGGCCCATTTGTGCATGGGATCAATCCTCAAGCTGGCTGACTGTGAGGATCAACCCCAACCACAGTATATCAGCTAAGTGCTGACCACACTAAGCCAAATTCACCTCAGCAGGGTCTGATGCCTGCTGCGATCTCCCTTTGGAGATGCTGTTTGTGAAACTTCTTGGACCCTGCTCTGATGGTGTCTGAACCTGGCCACTGGGTGTGTTGTTCCCAGGGCCTCTTGGGAGGGACTCTGGTGCTGGACAATGTCAAATGTTGCCTATGACTGGCCCTGGACAACCTGTTTGGAGGTACAAAGTGATCGAGTATGTGGCTGCACAGTTTGCTGGGCCTGGGTATGCATTAGAAGGTCCAAGCTGTGCACCAAAGATGTCTTTTACCAGTACCAAGTCCAGGGGCAGGTTAGCAAAAGTCCCAATGTTCCCCAAGACCTGCTGCCACTTGCTGGCTGCCTGTTAGGCTCAGTTGCTGAAAGCACCTCTAGTGATACTCAAGTTGCATAGATAGGTTCTCAGTGAGTCACCAGACAAAGGTGAGTGGTATGCACCAGACTGATACAGGTTCAAACTCGGTGCCAGTGCTGGGTCTGAGGCCACTCAGTAAATATCCCAGAGTATACCAAGTCTAGCTGCCACCTGCTGGGTGCTCGCACACTTTTGTGATGGACTGGATCTCAGGGAGCCATCATGGTGAGGCCAATAGAGTTTATCAGGCCCAAACAGACCGAGATTTGACATGAAGGAAGGGCTCTACTCTGGTCTGGTGTGAGAAGCAAAAAAATGGCCCCTGTTCTATAGGTAGCACGTTAGGGCTGATAAATGGCAGAGTTTAGAATTAAACCCAGATCTGTGTGACTGCCAAGCACATGCTGTTAACTGCTATACTTTTCTGCCTTTCAGTATTTGCCCAAGTAGTTCCCACTAATAAACCATGACGCTAATCACAGTTCATTTAAACATAGTAATAAAAAGTATTCTATAGATTCAAAGACTTCAAGGTTCATTAAAATAAAATCTGACATCTATATTATTGGACCATAACTGCAACATGAAAATGAAAAAATTACTTACTTGCACAATTTGCCTTCTGCCATGTAGAATTAAAAAACTCAGACAGAATCAGAACTATTTGTATTCTATCTGCCATTAAGAGACTTCTGGCACAACTATGGCTCTCTGAAGTATTCTGTAACCAAAAAAAGAAAGAAAGAGAGAAAAGAAAAGAAAAATACAGCTTGAGTATTTTTAAGAGTTCCAAACAACAACTTAGGACAAAAAAACGTTTTGAGATAGTTAAAATATTTACTCTAAGCATTTTAACATTGTTTGATATATTCAAATAATGATTTCGTTAATAACAACAATTGTAATAAAACAATAGCAGCTAACATTTATTGATACTAGGTTCATCTGCAAGGGAAGAAAATCTTTGCTTCTTAAATAAGTGTCTGCTTCTATAGCACAATCTCAACAACTTATGGCCAAATTCTGTGCATGTCATATTTCTTACTTTTTGTGCATAGGAAAAAATTATGGAAGGCTGTTCACAAAATGTAGCAGCGGTTATATGTAAATAAGGAAAAATGCTGATTTTTATTTTATTTTGTCTTTCACACTAAGTTTTTCTACAATGAACATATATTATTTACAAGAGGTTTTTTTTAATCTGGTGGATAAATAACCACAAAACATTTAGTTTCATCTTCTGGGTAATTTTTGGTATACATCCAGTTTGTATCCAGATAAGAAACTATGCTTTCCACAGATCATTTTAATAATGAAATAATTTATGCAAACAAGTGCAAGTTTCTAAATTATTTATATATTTCCTTTCCCTTTTGCCCCAAGCAAGGAACTAAGTCCTGATGACCCTTCATTCTTTCAAAGTTAATTAACTCCTACTACTTACCAGGCACCATAAGAATCCTGGTGTTTTAAGGATACAAAAAAGTAAAAGGGAACGTCATCAACATTGGAGCTTCAAGAACCTCCCCAGACACATAAACATAAGGAATAGTGTGATGAGTAATAAAAGAAAAAGACTAAGCCCTGGCTGGTGTAGCTCAGTGGATTGAGCACGGGCTGGGAACCAGACGGTCCCAGTTCGATTCCCAGTCAGGGCACATGCCTGGGTTGTGGGCCAGGTCCCCATGAGGGCCATGTGAGAGGCAACCATACATTGCTGTTTCTCTCCCTTTCTGTCTCCCTCCCTTCTCCTCTCTCTAAAAATAAATAAATAAAATCTTTAAAAAAAAAAAAAAGACTGATGACTGTAGGAAAAAACTAATCAGCCATGTAGGGGTGAAAAAAGAGGGGAAAAGGGCTTAATGGTAGAATCCTTGTTCTGAAATATCTCTGATGTTCATTTTAGGATGGTTACCCTCTCCACAGCTTAATTTTGTCACCTCATTAAAAGATGCATCCAAATGAATATTTCCTTTTAAAACAGTGAATTAAACAAAGCATTTTGAAAGCTCCTTTCCTGAAATTGCTTTCAGAGCAATATCAGCCATAGCAGAAAATTTTCATTATCACTTCTTAAATATTAGAGCATAGCCTAAGGAGCCAGACAAGCCTCATTCACTAGCTGGCCATCTTGGGAAGCTAGGTGACCTCTCTGAGTTTCACAGTCACAAGTCCTGCATAACAAAATCACTTAGCACAATGTCTGGCACCTAGTAGATAACTGATACATGCTATTTCACCTAGCTACCTTGCTGCCAACCTGAAGTTCTCTAAGTGGGTACTGTAGGCTAAGTGTAATCAGTTACATGAGTTGTACAGGAAACTGTTCCACTCATCATGGGAAATGTAGCTCAGTGCTCCCTAAAAACCTCTTGAATGCGTGTTGGTAAGCAGGCCCCACGTGCATGGACGGGTCCCCCCCCCCACCCCGTGGGTAAATCAGACCTGCATTTTTCCTAGAGATAAGACTTGCTATGCTGAAACTCTCTCACCCTGGATTAAAAAAACAAACGCTGATACCTATCTGGCTTCCGAAGGCTGGGTGGTAATCCTTTCAAGCAGAGCCCAATACCGTTTGCCTTTACATTTTCAAATATTCTCCTTTTGATGTGCCTTCCTTTGTTGTCTATCACCTAATGCAAACCTATGCATAGTAAATGAAGACCACTCTGATCTAATGTACCCAGAGAAACAATAAAAGCCTGTCAAGGCAGAGGTCAGGGCACTCTCTCCTCTGGAGAGAGTGGCCGAGGCATTCCAAGCCACTCTCGGGCCCCCTCACTCTCTCCGGTCCGCTCCTGGGCCCCTGTTCTCTTGCTCTCTCCAGCCCACTCCTGGACCCTGGCTCTTGGGCCCATTCTTGGGCACTTTCTCTCTGACTCGCCCTCTTTCTGTTTCAGAGGGGAGCCCGTGTAGTCCCCGCGTACTTTTTCCCCCAGTTTTCACGTGTGGAATTATTTACACGTCGGCCACAGCATACAGATTCTGTGGGACAGGATCCTAGACAGAGCTGAATCTTCCTAAGCAGATGACTATCTATTTTAAAAAGCCAGTGCAGCTTAGTCTGTATGAGTGGTTAACATGTGGAAAAGTTCAACTGAGAAAGACTTCAGTGTAATTGGGAGAAATTAGGAAGAGTTCCTAGAGGAAGTGAGATTTGAACTAAGCCCTATACAGAGAAAGGAAAGAGGAATCATTACATAGTATTCAGTAGGCTAACAGAGCTAGAATGGAGTGCACCTCTTTGAAAGTAGAGGCATCAGAGGGACAATTTTAGGGCAAGGTTATTAAGAGTCTTGAATGTCATGAGATTGAGACAGTGGGATACTTTTTAATTTTTTAAATCCTCAACCAAGGACATGCTTATTGATTTTAGAGAGAGGAAAAGGGAGGGAGAGAAACATTGATGTGAGAGAGAAACATTGATTGGATGCCTCTCGTATGTACATCAACTGAAAACCGAACCTGCAACATAGGCCTGTGCCCTGACCAGGAACTGAACCTGTGACCTTTTGGTTTACAGGACCATGCTGCAATCAATTGAGTCACAACGGCCAGGGCAACAGTGGGAAACTCTTAAAGGAGAAATTTTTGAGGAGAGTGCCATGAAAAGCAGTTTGGGGAACACAGGTCTCTAAGGTTACAATACGTAAGGTGAGGAGGAGAGAGACTAATTAGACCATTTCCACAGTTAAAGTGCGATGTAAAGATGGTGGCAACCGAGGAAATGGAAGGAAAGATGAATAATCCCAATGATCATGTACTTGTTGAGTACCAGATGGTTCTAATGTTCCAAATGTGTGACTCATTTACTCCTTGTAACAACTCTCTGAAATAGGTAGTAGTATCCTTCTGGATTCAAACCCAACCTCTTCCACTACAATGCTTTGGGTAAGTTACTTGATCACTCTGAGGCTCAGCATCTTATCCACCTATGCATGCCTAGGTTCCTTATCTGGACAGAAGTTCCTTCAGGATGGAAACTTCGTATTATATCTTTGTATTCCCAACACGTAGAATGTGATTAAAAAAAAAAACAAAACACTAGTTCTTGGTTTATATTTAAATTCTTAATACTCATACTCAAATACTCATAACCACGTGGCAGAACCCTAACCACAGTAAACCCAACCATCCACTTTCATCATGCCTGTATGGCAAATACATCCATAATCCCAAACTGTACTCCTCACTTTCCTGTCAGCTCATTCTCCCCTCTTTAAAAACCACTATTTCAGCCCTGGCTGGTGTAGCTCAGTGGATTGAGCGCGGGCTGGGAACCAAAGGGTCCCGGTTCGATTCCCAGTCAGGGCACATGCCTGGGTTGCGGGCCAGGTCCCCAGTGAGGGCCATGTGAGAGGCAACCATACATTGCTGTTTCTCTCCTCTCTTTCTCCCTCCCTTCCCCTCTCTAAAAATAAATAAATAAAATCTTTAAAAAAAAAAAACAACACACTATTCCAATCTTCCCTATTCTCCCTGAAACTCCAACATCCCTCTCACCCTTTACTCTCAAGAGAATATCTGGCCTCCTAGTTGACAATGAAAAGAGAAGCTATCAAGCTGAAACTCTGAGCTGACTACCTCTACACCCAACCTCTCCCTCTACCCTCCTGCTACAGTGTAGAAAGTCAAAGGCTCATCTTTGTGTGGGTGTCAGATTCCCATCTACTCTGCCTTCTCAGGAAAACTGACCTTGTTTACTTTTTCCACTCTCTCCTGTATCTTCACCTTCTCTATAGGACCCTTCCCAGGGGCATTTAAACATGTTCAGGTCTCACCATCTTAAGAAAGGAAGTAGGGGAAAAGAGACAGAGAAAGGAGGGACAAAAAACAGTAAGAAATTAAAGAAAATCACTGAGTCCCACATTCCTCTGTAGTGACCTATTGAATATCTTATCCCCTCTTTAAGGCCAAACTCTTCATCAGTTGTGTACATTCACTCTTCCCACTTCTTCATCTTTCATTCACTATTTAACCCACTTTAATCTTGCTTTCAGCCAAGCACTCCATCAAAATTACTCTGGTTGTGGCACCAATAATGATAATGTTGACAGATGCACTTCCAGTCCTCATCAGGATTTGATACAAATAACCAACCCATCCCTTTTCTTTTATTTGCAGGGTACTACACTCTCCTAATTTTTCTTCATCTTCCACATTCTTCTTTTTCAGTCTCCTTTGAAACTTTATTCTCTACCCAAGTCTTCAACTCTTAGCATGCCTTATTCATTTATCAAGTATACTCATCATGCCATGGTTTCAAACACTACTTTCTAAGCCGACCACTCCCAAACATATTATCTCAAATCCAGATCTCTAGACATATGTATTCTACCACATATGCATTATCTCCACTTTATGTATCATCAACACCTCAAAATCAAGTTCATGATATTCCCGCTACCAAAAAGGTTCCTCCCTCCATTTGGGTAAATGGCAACCCTACTCACTATGCTGTTATTATCAAAACACAGGAAATCATTATTTCCTTTCCTTCATGCTCCACATTCAATTAACTACCAAGTGTTGTCAATTTTATCTCCTAAATATCTCTGAAATCTACCCATTTCTTCCCATTACAACAGCCCCTATGTAACCTAGCCACCACCATTTCTCTTATCAGGGCAAGAATCTCATTTCATTTCTCCACACCTACTCTTCCTCCACCCTTACCAGTCCCTGTCCCCTCCATTTTCTCTCACGTAGCAAGCCAGATGGTCTTTTAAAATACAAATCTAACCATATCATTCTGCAGAATTATAACTTTCAGTACATTGCACTGCTTTACAATCAAAGTCTAAAATCCTTAACATACCCTACAAGGCCCATATGACCATGCACCTGCCTACTTCTTCAGGCTCAGCTTCCTAGTCTCCTGGCTCACAGTGCTTTGAGTTCTTTCTAGTCCTCAGACACACTAGACTCCCATCTTGGTCTTCACATCTGCTATTTCTTTATATGTGTACCTCACACATCCTCTAAAATTATAGGGGTCAGCTTTAATCACTATCCACTCTATCTACCCCCAGCCCCAGTGAAGATCAGTATCCTGTTATATGCTTTAGTAACATCTGAGGTTTTATCCTGCATACTTTTCACACACGAACTAAGTAATTACTTATATAATAATATGTTTAATGCTTGTTTTCCCTACACACTACAAGCTCTACTCATTCACAGTTACATTCCTAGTGGCTACCATTAGCCAGCACATAATAGGTACTCATTAATTTTTTTAATGAATACATAAGAAGCATTACATTTTCTGATTTCTAATGAAAGATACAGATTATTGTTATGCTATGTTCCAAGTTTGTCTATATTCCTAAGAATTTACTTATTGATCTACACTAAAAGTATGTTGAACACTTCTAGGTACACACCCTCAATCACAAGCACCTTCATAAATACAGATATATACATATCCATATGTCTATCTATATAAATTTTAAACAAACCAAGTTGAATAAGATAGAGCTTAGCAATTCAGGATTCACCGGGCCAAAGCATCCTGGCAACCACTCTGATGATGCTGAACAGCTCAATGAAACCACATCCCTATCAGTTTAAACTAAAAGAAGAAAGTATAACTAAAGAAGGGGAATCCATCAGTTCTACCTGCAGGCTTCACAAATCACTGTATTCTTTACCTTAAGATAATAAAACTATAGGTGATCTTTGTCCCAGTAATTCAAAGAGGAAGTAACAAGATAATACAATTCTCATCGTATAATTCTATTATGCTTAAATGAATTAACTTGCTGTACCAAAGAAATAGCCTGCTAATTTCTACCTTTGATTCGTTTTCTCATTGTTACACTGCTCTCTTCTTTCAATCAAGCCATGGACATGGAATGGCTCTAAAGAGGTGAGAAAATATATTTTGTTCAAAATTCAGCTTGCAGATTTTCTTTGATTAACCCTATCTTGCTCTCCTTTTTAATTCAGCTTATCCTTCACCCTTTTGCTCTAAATTGCTATTGTACAATTTATCCATTAATATTGATGTTTTTTCCTATTTTATTCTTCTCAATATAGGTTTATTTTCCCAACTACACTAACAGTTTTGTGGCCTGAACCGAATCTTTCTTTTCCCTTCTACACACTTTTACCAGCCCAATACTTACGAATAGCATGTGCTTACTGATTAAACTAATCTAAATGAAAGACTAAGTCTATGTGAGTCAAAGAAAATACACTACTCTAGAGGAAAAGAACACCTCAGCCCCAAACACAAAAACAACTGATTCCTGCAAGTTCACTTCTAAGAAACTCAGAACACATTTTTCCATATATTCATTATTATACATTACGGTTCAATACCCAAACCAATTCAAAAAAATGCCTATGAAATGCATTAAGTACCCTCAGAACTATAGAAATCATACTTTTGAGCTAATATACCACATCCAACTCTAAGGAAAGGAAGGGAAAGAGACCAAAGTGTAGAATGAGTTGGAGAAAAAATGCACATTGGGAAAAAGGGTTTTCTGCCTCTTTGTGTCTCTTACCCTCTTTCACACAAGGGTGAGAAGAGCCAGGTCCCAGATCACTGGTAGAGCCTGAGAGGCACAAAGGAGAAGGAAGTTTCTGCCACTCCCACTCTAGGAAGGGGAATTCATGTGGAAATTTTTACAGAGATTGGGTGATGTCCATAATCATCCAAGAGTTTGCAATAAAATTTTTTAACTTCTTAATTTCGCAGTATCTACACAAATGAGAAAAGCTTTTGCTGCCTCAAAGAACCCAAGCTTTGCATCATAATCACAGTCATTCTGGCCACAAACAACACACCTTTGCTCAAAACAGAGTATGATGCCGTTTAATAACACCCTGCTACAGCTGACAGGGCCAAATCGTGGGGGCTCGATTTTTAAATCACAGTGAGGTGTGCGTGTATTCCTCGCTATACCCAATATAATTATGCCTGAAAAACATTGCACATAAGCCGACATTTACTTAAACTACATTGAAAACTCTCTCTTTACAGAAAGATTGACCACAGGAATCATTTAATGCAAATAGATCTCTTCCTTATGTAAAAAAAAAAAAAATAGGTTTATATTATGTAATATCAGGCTGACTTAAAGCAAGATTTAACTATATACAAGTCTGTATTTTGTCCAATCAACTATGATTTTTAAAATAATTCCAACCACATTTTCATGAGACTGCTTGTGCTCTCAACACGAGAAACTTCCCCACTCCACAATCCCAAAGTTATTCATGTTTTCCCTTTACAAGGCAAATCTGGCCCACACCTCGTGACTCCCACCAGACCTGACACTATTCCTTTCCTATTCTAGACCCTATGAGGTTCCTAGGAGCAGGAACATATTTTTTTAAGTCCTTCATGGCACCTACCACGTGACCAAAACAGCTCTAAGGGTGTCAAGAATGGGGAGGGGGGGCACCCATGGGTCAATTTACTGTTTCCTAACATTTTAGCTGCCATTTACTAAGAACCATTACTATGTGCCACTTTTCTAAGAGTTCCTTTTATCCCCATCTTGCAGATGAGAAAACAAGCACAGAGTATGCAACCTGCTGAGAGTATACTGCTAATAGGAAGAAATTAAGATAACCCAACGTCAAACTTCTAGAAAGTGGTAGATCTGAACATTTCTGGATACAAAGCTCAAGGTCCTAACCACTACCACACTACAGCTTCCCCACTCTACGTGGACTTTCAGTAAAGGATCCTTCCTGGGAACTCCAGGTGGAAGTAAGATGAAGCTGTGGTGGAGTTTGGGGAGGGAGTTTAAAGGGGGGGTAAGAAATAAAAAGTAGAGTCAGGGGTGGAGAAGCCCCAAGACAACTAGTCATATCTATCTGTAAGCAGTATGAACTAAGAGGATGTCCGACAGCCCCACGAGGGCAAAAATTCAGAAGTCCTATAATGCCATCCACTTTTTGATGTTCAAACTCTACAGCCCTAGTCCAACCCCTTTTTCTTACAGATGGGGAAACAGCTCCACCGCGAGTTAACCACTATTACGTCCTCCTCCTTTCCCAACCCTCCACGCCAGAGGTGCCGGGTGTGCTCCTCTACCCACCTGCACGGCTCGGCTGATGTTGTCCATCTTGCTGGCGACCTGTTGGAACAGAGGGTAGCAGGTCTGACAGAGGCGCACCGGCCGAGCGCCGCGCACCAGACACCCGGTCAGCTCTGCGCTGCTGTTGGCAAAGTCCAGCAGCAGCTCCCGGCACTCAGGATCCAGATCCGGCAGGTTCGGGGGTAGAGACTGTGGTCGTAGCCCTCCTCCCTGTAGGAGCGTCAGAGACAAGTCCTCCACCATCAACAACTGCCGCTCCGACAGGAGGTCGTACAAGACCCTGTGGGGGGTGCTGTTCAAGGCGAGCGTGCCCAGAGCTAGCCCCGACCACAGCAGGGGCACCAGCAGTAGCCGCGGCAGTAGCAACGACCTCCGCCGCGCGACTGTCGCGTCAGAATCCATTACGGGGTGCACACACCCAAGGGCGCTCACCGCCACCTCTCCACCCCACGCCGGTGCCCCGGACCACCGCCGCTTCCGGCTTCCTCCAAGTGCAGGCCGCAAGTGGTCACGGGGTGCGCGCGTCATTGCCCCGCCCCCGGCGCGCAGCGCCCCTCCCCATTGGCTACCGAGAGCCTCTCCAGGCGCACTGCCGGCGCGCCTGCGGGAGTGCGCACACTCGAGCGGCCCCGAGCCCACTACCCGCGCGGGGCGGCTGACAGAGGGGCGCGTGAGATGGGGGTGGTGTCTGGCTGTGGGCCACCCAGCCGAGCCTCCCCTGTCCTGTGAAGACAGGCGCCCACTCTTCGAACAATTAAATCTCCCGGGTATTCGCCCTCGATTGCCCACCGCTTTGGAAATTCCCTGCGCTCTATAAGTCACGTCGCAGAAAGACGGACTTGATGGGAATTACGAGTGAGCGTTGGCAGGGCCTTCGCAGATTTTTTTGTATGGTGTTTCTTAACGTAATTTTACCGTCATCCTGTTCGGAAAGAGTAAAAATGTCTTGATTATTTTTGGTAGTGGAGTCTAGTAGGTCTTCCAAGCTTTAAAACAAAAACACGGACCTGCAAGAGCCGCCGCTGCCAGCGACATGTAAGGCAATTCAGAGATCCCTGGGACCGGCCAGCCCAAGTATGTTCACCACAGTCTGTGTATCACAGAAAAAGGACTCCACAAAACTTCTGTGAACGTTAATGAGCTTTCACTCTACTTCTGTCCTGAATATGTGGAAGAGCCAAGGACTCAACTTGAAGAAAGCATCTCACGTCCCCAGCAGTATCACGAGCCATTTAAAAGTTGCGGTCAGGAACCGTACTCCCAAACTGAGCCCAAGATGCAAAGTTTGGTTCAGTGATGATTATACAGCTGTGAATACCACCCAAATGTACCTCCTGGTTTTTTCCCAAGACTTGATGTTACTGGTTTTGCAGGAGTTGTTGGACTCCTTTTGGCTAGAGATTCAAAACAAAGAAGTTGATGTATCCTGGTTTCACAGGATTAGCTGCCTCTCCTCAACCACAACAAGCTATCCCACTGGGCTAGGTCAGTGGAAAGAAATTATGACTGGGGTTTACCAGGATATATAGTTGTAAAAGATTTGTGGAAGGAGACCTTTCAAAAGCCAGGACATGTGACGAATTCACCCGGAAATAAGTAGAATACCCCAAGCTCTGCCCACTTTAACCAGTTATAGGTGAACATTGGAAACTTGGTACAATAAACCAATATTTCTACAGAAAAATGACAGAGAAGTCAGTATTGAATATAGTAAACTGGCTCTCTTCTTCAGGGGAAAAAATAAAACAAACCTCTAAACTGCTTACATCAGTGCTGTCCGATGACTTATTGTAATGATAGAAGATTCTATATCTGCTTTGTCTAATATAGTAGCCACAGCCACATGTGGTGATGAGCACTTGTAATGTGGCTACTGCTACCAAGAAACTGAGTGTTTAATTTTATTTAATTAACTGATCATAGCCTCATCTGGCTAGTGATGCTGTGTTGGACAGAGGAATAAGTTCTCTCACTCCATAACCTGGTCCAGGGGTGGCTAACTTCCAGCTTTCCCTGGGAAGGGGTTCCAGGGGTACAGCACAAATTTGCATCCAGTGTAAAAACCTGGAAAATTCATTCAACTCCAAGTTCCCATCCAGTTTCTGATAGGCCATAGTAGGGAACACTCTCACAAACCCTGATACCACTTCTGGGCTGTAAAAAGAATTTAAGCTAGTGACCTGCAAAATGATTCTCTGACAAATTTGGTAGACGAGTATTTCTCAGCTGTTTAGTGTCATCCTGTTTTTATTGTTGCCTTGTAGATTGCAGGGTTACTATACTTTTATTCAGTTTATGGTGTAATTTGTGTCTGAGGGCGCTTAGAGTTACTTTTTTACCCAATCTGTTTGGATATTGTTTTGAGTTCCTAAATTTGCTTGTGATGGCTGTGTTTTGTTTCATTTTTGTTACCAAAAAACTGAATTTGATGCTCAAATTGTCCCAGATATGACCATATACATACGCATAAATATATACACATTTACATTTCTTTTTGTATCTATATGTATTTCCAGTCACTGCTGTTGCTAGTTCTGATCTAACTAGCGATAACTACAGAGTTCATTCTACTTTTCTCCCTTCTCATGTTTGTAACTCCCTTCTCCAACACTGGAAAAACCAGATTCTCATTATCCTAAGTATACTTACTTGTTTGATCAATCCCTCTGAATGTAAGCAAATTCCCGGTCACTGCTGCCCCCTTCTCTCTATGGAAACCCTTCTTAACTCACTCAGGATGCTCCCCCACCCCCACCAATATCCTCCTCTTATTTTGTAGATGCTACAACTTCTTTTTACATCTTTCTTCTCCTTCCTCACAGTCTGTTTCCTCCAAGTAGCCTGATGCCATGAACATAGTAGGCACTCAATACATTTGTTACTTTGAGTTTATATAGTGCAAATGCACATCCACTTTACTTTCTTTTTTTTTATTTACCGATTTTTATAGAGAGAGGAAAAGAGAGAAACATTGATTTGTTGTTCCATTTATTTATGCATTCATTGGTTGCTTCTTGTATGTACCCTGACTAGAGGTTGAACCCGCAACCTTGGCATATAGGAACAATGCTCTAACCAACTGAGCTACCTGGCCAGGGCCAAAACTTATACTTTCATTTTTTGAATTCTTTAATATGCAAAAAATGCAGTGAATTAATTTCTAATGCTTATAAACTTTGCATGCCTGACTAGAATGATCTGAATACATGGAATGTGTAAATAATATTATTCATTTATGACACTTTGCAGAGTCTCATATATTCTCTCCTGAGTCCAATCTCATTTCCAAATCTCTCATCCCCAAATAGAGCATTTTATAGCTTCTTCATTAGGAGATATTTTTAAAGCAATGACATTTAATCACATTTACCTGACAGACTAAATGGTTATAAACATATTTTTCACACATGAATCTTATTAGAACTTCAAGTTTATATCATTATATTTTCAAGTAAATACTTGCTCAATAAAGAAATGAATAGAAGTTTACATGAATATGTGCACTTTAGTATTTGTATATTATCAGTTACCAAATTATGATCACTGAATCCATTTCCTAATATAACAGAAATATCCATTGTTAATTAGATACCTAATATATGGCGCTGTTCCATAGCCAGAATTCATTGGTCCAGGAATCAAGAAGTAGAAATGGGAGTAGCACTGCTCACTATTACCCCTAGTGATCCACTAGCAAAATTTTTCTTACTGTTCCCAGGACCTCATGTTCTGCTGGCCCAGAGGTCTTAGTTCCAAAGGGAGGCAATGCGTCCACCAGGAGGTACAACAATGATTCCATTGAACTGGAAGTTAAGACTGCTGCTGGGCCACTTTGGGCTCCTCATACATCTGAAACAACAGGCAAAGACAGGAATAAAACTATGCTGGCTGGGGTGACTGATCCTGACTACCAAGGGGAAATTGGACTACTGGTCCAATTTCACAGTGGATGTAAGGAAGAGTATGTCTGGAAACAGGAGGTCCCTTAGGTGTCTTATGTGATACCTAAACGGGGTGTGCCTTGGTATTGCCATGCCCTCTGATTAAGGCCAATGTGAAACTACAGCAACCCAATCCAGGCAGGAGCACTAAAGGCCCAGACCGTACAGGAACGGAGATTTGGCTCACCCCACCAGGTAAAGAGCTATGACCAGCTGAGGGCAAAGGGAATGCAGAATAGGGAGTGAAAGAAGGCAGGAATAACTGCCTTTGATACCAACTTTGACATGTGACCAGTTATAGAAACAAGGACTGCAATTGTCATGGGTATTTCTCTTTATTTTGTTTTGAATATGTGTGTAAAATCTTTGTTTTCTTCCCTCTTCTATTCTCTTATCATATAACATAAGGTATATTTACTTTATGTCATAGCATTTAAGTATTGCTAATTTTACATCATAGAATTTAAGTTATGGGATGTCGAGGAGAAGAGTAAACATCACTAAGGACTGTACCTCCTTTTCTGGGGAAGGAGTCTGTTTTTGGTTGTATACAGTAGTTGTATCATGTTAGGTAGAATTATGACTTTGTTATTGTCTTTATTTAGAGATTGTTTGGTTTTAGGAGATGTAAAGGGTGCCAAGTTAACAAGGGGTGAACTTTTGACAGTTAATTTTGCATATCAACTTGACTAGTTCGTGGAGTACCCAGACATTTGGTCAAACATTATTCTGGGTGTGTCTGTGAGGATGCTTCTGGGTAGGCTAATATGTGAATGAGTACTCTGAGTAAAGCAGATTGTGCTCCCTAATGTGGGTGGGCCTCATCTAATCAATTGAAGACCTAAATAGAATAAAATGATGAGTAAGAGGGAACTCTTCCCACTTGACTGCTTTGAGCTGGAACATTGTTTTTTTCCCCCTACCTCCAGACTTGAACGGGAACATCAGCTCTGCTTGGGTCTTGAGCCTGCCAACTTTCAAACTGCAACTTACACCATCAGCTCTCCTGGTCCTCAAGTCTTCAGACTCAGACTATAATTACACATAAGCTCCTAAATCTCCAGCTTGCCAACTGCAGACCTTGGGACTTCTCAGCCTCCACAATCACATGAAGCAATTTCTTATACTCTTTCTCTATATATACATATGTGTGTGTAAATATATGTATATATGTGTGTATATATATGCGGTCTGTCCAGAAAAAGTCCAGCCATTGTTAATGTGACAAGAATGGTTCACGCAACATCAGTGTAACCGGGAAGCCAAGGAGAGTGGGCTGGAATGCACGTGTGTGAATAATGACGACTTCACTGTACCAGTCAGTTGGGGCTATAGATACTGTTGAGTGAGCATGTGAACTGTGTAGTCATTGCATTCAAAATGAGTGAGTACAGCAACAAATCTGCTGTACTCACAAAATTTTGCATTAAGCTTGAACATTTCTCCGTGGAAACTATTTGGATGATTCAGAAGGTCACAGTTATGGGCAACTGGTGATTGACAGCTTCATCACGACAACATACCTGCTCATGCATCACCTCTTGTGCAGAGTTTTTTGGTGAAACATCAAATTATCCAGGTGACTCAGCCCCCCTACATCCTAAATTTGGTGCCCTGCAACTTCTGGCTTTTCCCGAAACTAAAATCACCCTTGAAAGGGAAGAGAGTTCAGACCATCGATGAGATTCAGGAAAATACAACAGGGCAGCTGATGGCAATTGGGAGAACTGGGTGAAGTCCCAAGATACTTACTTTGAAGGGGACTGAGGTGTCATTGTCCTATGTACAATGTTTCTTGTATCTTGTGTCTTCTTCAATAAATATCTGTTTTTCATATTACATGGCTGGATACCTTGTGGACAGATCATAACATATATGCGTACGTACACATATATGTACATGTATGGATGGATATGGATATGTATGTATATATAATCACATACACATATCCTGTTGGTTCTATTTCTCTGTTAAACCCTGACTAATAAAGATGCCTTAATTATAAGTAAAAAAGTAATTGCACTATTTAAAAATCTTAATTGTTCAGTACAATGGTCCCCAACTTTTTGGCACCAGGGACTGGTTTTGTGGAAGACAGCTTTCCACAGACTGAGGCTGGCGTAGAGGGGTATGGGTTTTGCCTGCTGCTAGATGCAGCTTAATTATCACTTGCCACTCACTGATAGGGTATATGAGTCTGAAAGCAATTGATTTATTGTGGTCTCTGTTGAGTCAAACCTCTCTGCTAATAATAATCTGTATTTGTAGCTGCTCCACAGCGCTAACCTCACTGCCACAGCTCTACCTCAGGTCATCAGGCATTAGATTCTTACAAGGAGTGTGCAATCTAGATCCCTCGTCTGCGTAGCTCACAGTAGGGTTTGCGCTCCTATGAGAATCTGATGCTGCTGCTGACCTTACAGGAAGTGGAGCTCAGGCAGCAATGCAAATGATGGCCAGCGGCAGGAAATACAGATGAAGCTTCACTTGCTTGCCTGCCGAGGCCAAGGACTGGTACTGATCCTTGGCCAGTGTGTGGGGGACACCTGGTTTAGTAGTTACTGATAATCACATCTGGAATTTATGTATCTCTTCACAGTTTCAAAGCATGCTTTATTACTTATTATTGGTTATCCATTTAATTTTCTGGGAAATATAGATTACTAGAGAAATCAACAAGATGCTATTTCTTTTTTAAAAAATCTATATTATTGATTATGCTGTTGTAGTAATTGCACCAGTTCTTTGAACATCCTGATCACCAGTGTTTTGACCTGCATCTGACAGATTTCTTATCTCCATTCTGTTTAGTTCTTTTCCTGGAGTTTTGTTCTATTCTTTCATTTGGGCCATATTTCTTTGTCTCCTCAATTTGGCAGCCTCCCTGTGTGTGTTTCTGTGTATTAGGTAGAACTGCTTTAACTCCCTGTCTTAGTAGTGTGGCCTATTGTAGAAAAGGCACCTGTAAATTGGTTGGGGCAGAGCCTTAAGTAATGCCACGATAGGGCGACCCAATTTACCATTTTGTGGCTCTGTGTGGGGGGAAGGCTCAAAGAGGGGACAGTGCTACTGCCTGGCTTCTGGAGGTTTGCCCACCACTTGCCCTGTTTCCAGTCATGTCGCCCACTTCCCATATGCGACTGGCACCCTTCCAGCTGTTGCCCTGGGGGTGAATCCCAGAATGGATGGGTTTGTGTACATTCTAAGTCTGTGTGGGCCCTTTAAGCTGACTCTCCTGAAAATCCAGCAGTTTCTTGCACCATTCCAAACCCCCTCTGGTTTTTAGAACCAGAAGTTATGGGAATATTTCTTCCTGGTGCTGGAATCATGAGCTGCATGGTCTAGCCTGGGTCTGGGATCACTCACTCCCAAGGTATCCTGCCCGATTTTTACCCAACTCATATGAATGTGGGATCATCCCTTCTGCTGCTGCCACCACCACCCTGCACCACATCATGTCTCCACGCCTCTCCACCCATCTCTGTGACTCTGCCCCTCCTACCTGTCTAGATGAATGTGACTTCTTTAAATCCTTGGTCATCAGACTTCCATATAGCTCAACATTCTGATGATTCTGGGTGTTTTTTGTTTTGAGATCTAGTTGTAATTTTTCTATGGTTGCACAAGGTGGCGAAGCGTGTCTACCTATGCCTCCATCTTGACCAAAAGTCCAAGATGCTATTTTGATACAGCACGCCTTTTTAATATCAAATTTTAAGTATTCATTGTTAGTCACATTCACTGTGTATGTGACATCAAAAGCAGAAGGCAGCAATTGTTACAAATAAAATAAAAGGTCCCATATAAATAATATAATATAAAAATATTTTCTGAGACATGTCCATGTCTCAGAAAAGTGGATGTTCCTCAATTCTCCTATGGCAGGCAACATTTGGAGTAAATATCACTTGTTATCATCTTTCCACTGTGCTGACTTGAAGACCAAGCCAATGTTAAATTGTTTGCTTTGCTTCTTTTGCAAACTATTCTATTTTCCTTCCAATTCTAGTTCTTCCCAAATGCTCTATTCAAGTAAAGTCATGTACTCTCCCCTGATCCAATTGACATTGTAATTACCCTGCTCTTTCTAGCTGTGTCCACCTTAGCTTCCATAGAGAATGGAGAGCTATGCTTCCTGTACTTCAATAATAAAACTATGGACAGGGTCATTTTTTTCCTCCTGGAAGTTGGAAAAATAAATTACCTGGGGGAAAAAACCTATTCTGCCGCCATCAGCACCATGGGGGAGATATTTGCCTCTCCACTCTCTCTAATTACTCTGCTAACATTTCAAATACTATGACAATTATTTAAATTAATTACTTGATTATATATATACATAAATATTCATATTTGCATATAAATCTTGGACCTATCAACTATAAACCAAGATTTCATTTGACTTTCCTGGGGTACCGTGATTGTATACCTAGAACTTCAGAGACTATATTCTCTGCCTCTGGGCGAATAACTCCTGGCTGATCCAACAGAGGTAATAGTGTGACTGTGGTACTTGACAATAGGCAGCCTTTCTGTTGAATCTTTTTTCCTTTTGAGAAACAGAAACCAATTCAAGTTAACTTAAACAAAAATCGGAAAGTATAAGGATGAAACTAAGGCCATATCTCAGGATGTGACTGAAACTATGCACCAGACATTCTCTCTGTCTTTGTTTTACCCTGTGTATCTCTTTAACTACCCAGTGTTCATGGTAAAAAAAATATAGCTGCACAAACTCCTTTTTTTTATATCTGTTGTATTGAAGACTTCAACCTAGACAAAGGCCTGATCTTACTTCTGATTCCAGATTTCCCAAGGCTGAGTTTCTGTTCAGTCCAAACTATAGCCAGTACAAGAGTTAGGCAGTCATCGTTTATAACCATTCCTGCTCAGAGACCATCCTGTGACCATGTGGATGACGGGGGAAAGGAGAAGTTTATGGAGAAGGGAGGCTGGATAACAAAATTATTGGGCATCCACTGCAAGGCCCTTTTCTTCCCTCCTAATGGAAAATTGATCATAAACAGTAGCCTACTGGAGTCCATGGTGCAAAAAAGGAAGTGGATGGTATTAAGGTAGGTTGGGTAAAGGGAGGAATTTTGAGGCTATTGGGCCTTTGGATGGAGCTCCCTTCAATTCACTTTTATGTATTTTTAAAAAATATAGCTCATTCTGCCCTGGCTGGTATAGCTCAGTGGATTGAGCGCGGGCTGGGAACCAAAAGATCCTGGTTCGATTCCCAGTCAGGGCACATGCCTGGGTTGCAGGCCAGGTCCCCAGTGAGGGCCATGTGAGAGGCAACCATACATTGCTGTTTCTCTCCCTCTCTTTCTCCCTCCTTCCCCTCTCTCTAAAAATAAAAAATAAATAAAATCTTTAAAAAAAAATATATAGCTCATTCTGCCTTGGCTGGTGGGGCTCAGTGATTTAGTGTTGGCCTGTGAATCAGAGGGTTGCTCCTTCAATTCCCAGTCAGGGCACATGCCTGGGTTGTGGGCCAGGCTTCCAGTAGGGGGCATGCGAGAGACAACCACACATTGATGTTTCTCTCCCTTTCTCTCTCCCTCCCTTCCCCTCTCTCTAAAAATAAATAAAATCTTTAAAAAAATAAAAAGAAATACAGCTCATTCTTTGGGCTATTCTTTCACAAAAAGAATTAATAAATTGTGACAAATATAGTCCTGGATTTTGAGGCATTTTAAAACAAATGAATGTTAATTATTCAGATCAGCTTTGCAGAGATTCAACTCAGTTATCATAGTGACTGAAATGATCATAATATTTAGAAAAGCAGTGACTCCGTTGTTTCCATCCTTTAAACCAGGTTCCAGCCTGAGATCCCTAGACATCTAGGAGTCCATACAGAAAGAACTGAAGATCCATAAGCTTATTTACGATATTTTATAAAGTCCAAAGGAAATCATAGATATACCTAACATCAAATTTCTCTGCTTTAGAATAGAGTGGTATCAAGTCAGGGCAGCCAGCCTACTATTTCATGCTGATCTTAAGCTCAAGTTACACACATGCACACATGCATGAATGTGTGCACATACAGCATCGGCACAAATAACACCCCTTTTTATTAGAAAATCTTTTATTACAAAACCATAAGCATGTAATTCTGTAGCATAACAATATCACACTTAAGCACACTCTATGACATTTTAGGTGAAATGGCCAAATTAAAACTGTAAATTATTACACCCATATTATTACCCTACTAACTACACTCAAGCAGGCATTACTTCTGCTGGACCCTGTATATACAGTGATTGGTTATATTCTGGGTAAAAAAAAATCCCGTCCTGGGAGAAGTGTGATTTTAGTAAATCGATATGTGGCCAGTTTTATTCTTTTTATATTCTAAAGACTATAGAAAGAGAAATGTAGGGCTCAAGGTTACTGAAGTCATCTTTCTTAGAGATCAACATGAGATAATTAGCCATCTCTCTAAAATAATGACCTCTGGAAAATCCTTCACTTTTCCTCTTAAAATAGATGAAAATATCACCTACCCCCTTATCAGAAGATGTATTCGTGAGGATAATATACTACGTTGCCTTAATGACAGAGACACGTGGGTGAAGTTTGTTCCAGAAATATTCTGCATTTAAAACACAAATTCTGGGTCATCCTGTGACTGTCAAGACCTTGAGTGTTTAGGATTTCCTGCAAATTTCCATAGTGGCCACCAGCACTTGGTTATTTCTCTGCTTTTTTCCGTGATTAGGCCTTCTGGACCTAGATGTAAAGAACAACACTAATTCTCAACTTTCAGGCCAAGACGTCAGAAACCTTTCAAGCTCTCAGCAATTTGTAGAGGTAATTGCCTGAAATCCAGTTTGGAGCAAAGATATTCCCTTACTGTACAGCCAAGATAGGTCAGTAGTTCATTTGCAGCAGTTCTGAACTCTCTCACATCAAACCTTAAGTTGCTGTTCCATCCTACCTTTCAGGAAACGAGTCTCAGTTCAAATGAGAGCACCTATAATTGCATTAATTTAAATGTACCCTCTATTTCAGTCTTGAAAATGATAAAGCTAAATTTGAAAAAAGTTATGGTATTAGAAATAGGAATGAAGACAAATTATAATAGAAAGTATCAATATTAGTTTTTAAAGCATTGTTTTAAATATAAAGCTACATGTTTATTCAAAATTGATTCCTACGTGATACATAAATCACTTTCCAAATGTGCTTCTTTGTGGAGAAAAGTAGGTGGGACGTGCATTAAAGATGGTAAGGTCTTCTCACCCTTAAATACTTCTACAGAATGTTCTTTGCACAGAAAATATAGTGAAAATTTCCCTTTTCTTCCTTGAAGCATCTGTGAGTTTTTCTTCTTTAGATAAAATGCGTTTTGGTGGGCTCGTGGTGAAGAAGAGGTTAAGTATAACAAGCAATCATGTTATTTTTTAAAGATGCATCTCAAATTAAGTTTACATGTGGTAGCTTTTTAGAGATGGTGGGTTGCAACATGTGTGCAATTTAAAAGTGAACATTTCATTTTCAGGTTCAGAGTAGCTTTTAATTCCCTTACTAGTGTGCTTCTAATTAAATCTTAATTGTACCATTCATTATAAAATGAAAGAAACACTGTTATACAGGATTTTCCATAAGAGGAACTCAAGATAGCCCTCATAATATGACTAATCCAAAGAAAAGGAATAAAATGTGAAAATGAGCCTTAAAAATAAAGCCTAACATTTGAAGTAGCATAATTACTAAGTTATCCCAAGTTATTTCTTTTTTGATAGCTCCAAATGATTTAAATATATACAAACTGGGCAAAAGTAGGTTCACAGTTGTGTGCATGGAAAATAATACAATAATAATAAATAATAGTACAAGAATAAACTGCATTTCATTTACTCACAACTGTAAACTTATTTTTGCCACACCCCGTATGAGCAGCAACTAAGTGACAAAATGTAATGAAAATGATATATCCTATAATTTAAGTTGCTACTTAAGTTTCAAGGATTTGCCTCTCCCCGACTTTCACGCCAACACTTAGTTGGTGATACATGGTCTCTCATGGTTTTGCATGTTTTTTTTTCCTTATTACCTGTAAGGTTGAGCATCTTTTCACATGTTGATAAATAACATGAATTTCCTAGACTCTTCTGTCTCTGTTCATATTTTTTTAGTTTTTTGTGCTTTTCATCACACTTTGATTATATGTATTTTTCATATAAAAAAGTTTAATGTAATCAAATATCAGTTCTTTGCCTTTATGATTTGTACTTTTTGTATCTAGTTTAAGAAACTTTCTGGGATCCAAGCTCCTAAAGATATTCCCTATATTTTCTTCAAACAATTTTAAAGTTTTGTTTTCTATACTTCAAGTTTTAACCTACCTGAAATTTGCTTTTGTGTTTTGTGTGACATGGAGATCTTAATTTTATTTTTCCATACAGAAAGTAAGCTGCTCCAACATTATTTATCAACCCACTCATCCTGTCACCCCTGGCGTAAATATCATCTCCGTTATGGACCAAGAGCCCTAAATGCGTGAGTCTACTTCTGGGCTTTCTAGTGTACTCAGCTGATCTCTTTGAACATTTCTGAACCAAATTATTTTAATTGGTAAAGCCTTTTAATGACTTGATATTTTAAAGAGAAATTCCCACATTTTCATTCTCCAACCCCCCCAAAATTGGTTGGTATATTTTTAGAAATTTGTTCTTACATTTGCATCTTAATCAGTTTCTCAAGTTGCATAAAAAAATCCAGGTGGGTTTTTTTTTAATTACATTAAATTGCTACATCAAATTTGAGAAGAGAGGAGGGTTAAATAGACGAAGACACAGAATTTGGGGATGGGATCATTGAAACGATTCTGTAAGATATTGTAATTGTAGATACTTGATATTGCCTGTTTGTCAAAACTTTGGTACTTTGCAGCAGAAAAGGTGAGTTTTAATATAGAAAGGTGTTTTTAAAAAAACTCAGTTAGGAGGTTGGGGGATCCAGGAAGGAACACAGAGAGTGACAAGTGAATTGATCTGTATTGTAAACGTATGAGACAACTTTACTGAAGTAGGGGGTGAGGGAAGGGTTCTGGCCTAAGCAACTTTAAAGGTGAGCAGCGTCTATAAGATTAGAAGCAGAGGGAACTGTACATGTGCACTATACTCTGGTTGGTGTTATTTCCCGCAGGGGTACAGGGTAACAATGCTCATACCACTGCACATGAATACTGGAACTGAACAATCAAGTAAATGGATGGTGGGAACAAGGTCTCTCACCGTTAGAGTAGGAATTTACCGATAAGCAAGGGACTAGAATAGATTAGCGTTGGAGACATCAGTATGAACTATATTATGTTTAGCTTAATACAGATACAGATGGTTATATATAGAAATATTTATAGATGAATGTATATAAACAGGTCAATATGCACGCATATATCTCCTTGCTCTGTCTGCTGACAGGGTCTAGAAGTAATGACACTCCAGTAGCAACAAATATACCTAGCTCCCAAATCTTGGTTTCTAATACTAATTTCCAATAAGAGGAACCAAGGCTCCTTGGAGAAATATCTGATTCTAGGACTGGGGCAGGAAATACACAAGATGAGCCTAGAGCTTCTGTGCCACCGGAAAGTATGGAAGCACTCCAAAGACAGAAAACACACTTTAATGGGAATATGTCAAAGGGACACAGGAGCCAACTGAAAGCATTTCCGGCAGTCAAAGAACAATTTGAGCAACAAAATAAAGGAGTATTGGAGTATATCCTAAATTATGAGATGAATATTCACGAGTCCATATTGATATAATAAAGGATTGACTAAATAAATGTGGGTGAAGAAACTAATCTCCCTTGCAAAAAAATTCCAAATAATTTATGTACATCCTTCATCCTCAAGGAGGTGGATTACAGCTCCCCATTTCTTAAATGCACATAGTGACTTCTTTCCAAAGAGTACTGTGTGGCTGTGAAGGGAGAAAAGAGTGACTTTGCACTGGAGAAATCTGACAAACACCACCTCAGCCAGGTGAGCGATGTAAAAATCAGCAGTGATAAATCATGGTAATAGCATTCTTGATATCACGTGATGAAATGGCACTGGACCCTTGGGGTCTTCTTCACAAAAACCCATAACCCCAATCTAATCATGAGAAGAACATCGGACAAATCTCCATAGAAGGGCCTACTGCAAAATATTTAACTAGTATTCCTCAGAATTGTCAAGATTGTTAAAAACAAGGAAACGCTGCCATAGCTAAAAGGAACCTGTGGGACATGACTACTAAATATAACATGGCGTCCTGGATGGAATCCTGGAAGAGAAAATGATACTAAATAGAAGTAAGAAAATCTGAACAAACTACGGACCTTACTTAATAAGAATGTATGACTCTTTGGTTCCTCAGTTGTAACAAGTACATCATACTTTTGTAAGACAATAATAGGGAAACCAGAGTGTGGGGTACATGAGAGTGCTCTACACTGTCTTCTTAATTTTTTTGTAAATCTAAAGCTGTTCTAAAAAATAAAGGCTATTACTTTAAAAACATTGCTCAGGTTAGTTTTCTCTTTCAGTATTTTATTTGAGAATAACTTTTAATATTCCCAGAGTTTTCTTCCAGATGAAATTTTGTCACATCCAAAACTAAGAAGGTGGATACCTACTTTGACATCTAACAAAGCTGCACGGTAACTTTAGGGAGGGAAGAGTTCAGGCCTTCTGTACCACTGATTCATGGGAGGCCCAACTGTTCCAGTGACCAGGCATAGTAGACACTACACGAAAGAGTAAGACTTTGTGATGTTGGCTAAAACTTTTCCCAAACAGCAGTTTCAAATCTGCTGTAAGCTTAAAGATCTGTGATACAACATAACCATTGAATTCTGGGAGTGGGAGTTACCACATGAAATATTTCTACCCTGAAATAAAGTTAAACATTGCTCACGTGAGATGTTTAATTTTGAGTGGAACTGTTACCTCAA
>PVJI01018360.1:0-33565 GCA_004026765.1 Micronycteris hirsuta | reverse complement strand
CACCTCTTCCTCCCGCTGCCATTTGGAACAGCAGAAGAGCAACCCAGGACCTTTGAGTGTTTTTTTAAAATCCTCACCGGAGGATATGTTTATTGATTTTAGAGAGAGAAGAAAAGAGGGAGGGAGGGAGGGAGAGAAACATCTATTCGTTGCCTCCCATATGTGCTTGGATCAAAGCTTTGAACTCAAGCACAGGCATGTGCCCTGACCGGGAATTGAACCTACAACCTTTTGGTGCACGGGACGACGCTCCAGCCAACCGAGCTACCTGCGCAGGGCTGAATGGTTGTTAACTCTTCAGCAGGACTCTGGGTGCAGGCTGCCGGAGACGGAACGTTTATGTCCCCCCACCCAGCACTCGTATGTTGGAAGCCTGGTGCCTGCGTGGAGGCGGGGCCTTGGGGCGTGATCGGCTGTGAGGCCAGAGCCCCCAACGATGACATCAGTGCCCTTGTTAATGAGGCCGGAGAAACCTCCCTCGCCCCTCCCGCCGTGTGAGGACACAGTGAGAAGGTGCCATCTATGAACCAAGAGGGGGTCCTTGCCAGACACAGAATCTGCCAGCACCGTGACCATGAACTTCTCAGCCTCCAGAGCTGTGAGAAATAAATGTCTGTTGTTTGTATGCTGCCCAGTCTGTGGGGTTTTGTTACAACAGCCCAAAAGGACCAAGATACAGGCAGGTCGGTCTGACGCCCACCAGAAGTGGAACCCAGGGCAAGACAAGGGACAACGGGAAAAGTCGGCAAATTCTGCGTCTGGGCTTATGCCTAGCAGCAGCTTGGATTTTTTTTTTTCCTTTCTTTTCTAGAAAGGAAAGAAGAGAAGCATTCTTCCCACACGTGATTCTATTAGGGTGAGAGCTGATATCTTTGGTTCTTCATTAGTTATCTTGAAATATCCAACCAAAAACCAAGGCACCAAGCAGCCAACCAACAAAAACAAAAGAAACACCCCGCCCCTCCACTCAAAGGAAGAAAAATTAGAGTTGAATTCTCCCGGGACTGTGGTAAAGACAGAAACTCCAGCTCTGACGCCGCTACTGTGGGACCTAAGCCGAGACCCCGGAGAGTTTGGAGGGACCTGTTCTTGCCCCAGACTCTTCCAAGTAGGGTTTGTCTTGACTGTAGAGGGTTTGCACAAAACTCAACGGCAACAACAGACCTAATGGTATATTGCGGGGGAAAAAAGAGTTTCTGAATATTGGGATTAATGTCATCTACTACGTTCCCTCATCCACCGAATAGAAACCGAGGGTTGGTAGTCCGTGAGTAGAATGATTTATTCATTTTGGGTGTTAATCCAGTCATCTGACCCCCAGAAGCACGCACAGGCACCCGTATATCAATGACTTTGCCAAATAATTTGTCATCCAGACCAGGATGAAAAGGGGAAGGAGCCACCGCTGATCCTTATGCCAGGGCCATGGTCGCTGAGTCACCGCAGACTTCAGGGACATTCCTAAAGTCTCCATGGCCCTCCCCGAAACCTTCGGTCACATGACATAGGGGATTTCAAGTAGAGTTTGATTGGCTTCGGGAGCACGTTGGGAGACGGAGGAATGAACGTGGGGGAGTGCTGCTTGGGGCAGAAGACACGGGGAGACGCCAGAACCAGGGCTGACCTCCCCGTCTTGCTCGGGCTCCCCGGGTTAGTCTGCTCACTGCCGCACAAAGTGCCACAGATGGGAGGCTTTTCTCATGGTCCCAGAGGCTGGAAGTCCAAGTTCAAGGTGTTGGCGGGGCCGGTTCCTCCGGAGGCCTCTCCTTGGCGTGTAGGCGCACCTTGTCCCCGGGCCCTCACCTGGGCGTGCCTCTGTGTGTGTCTGTGTCCTCACCTCCTCCTCGTACAAGGAAAGATTAGATTAGTCCCCCCCCCCACTTTGACTTCATTTTGACTTAGTACAGTCACATCCTTAGGTTCTGGGGTCAGGGTTCCGTAGATGAACTTGTGCGGACGCAGTTCAGACCATAAGGCTACTTTCCTGCACCCCTGCTCTGCTGTCAGAGTCACAAGGGCCCTTGTCTTTGTCCTCCAGCTTTGTCCCCTTCCCTGGCGCCAGCTTAGGGGGGCCCAGCCCCCCTTTCACCTGGCCTCTGTGCTCACAGAGAGGGGACAGAGACTGGGGGAACAGGAAGGGACTGGTCGGTCTCAGTGTTCATGTGAAGTGTTAGGAGCGTCTGCACCTTTAAACCGAGCACCTTGGAGCCTGTCCCTGCACCCCCCCCGCGCCCCCACGCCGCCCTCCTGCACAGGGAGACTCAGGGGCTGGTGCCAGCTGGGGGACTGTGTTTGCTCCAGGGACTCTGTTTATGTTCCCGGTTCTAGCAGCTGCCAGGAACACACGGCTAATGAGGGTTTTGCCTGTTTGGGACAGAACTGTTTATACAGCTACCGAGGACACAGAGCAGCCGGTGTGCGGGGGTGTCCACACACAGAGCTGGCTCCGACAGCCACTCCACGGAGGGGTGGGGGTGTGCGGCGGCCGGGCTCTGTGTTTATGGAGTGCCTGCCCGGGGCACGGCGTTGTCATGGGGCCGGAACCTGTCACGGGGGAGAGAGGACAGGCGTGGTCCTGGGTCTCGGCGTGTTCCTAGGCCACTGACAGTCATGAAACACCCGGGAGGGAGCAGGCAGGGGGCAGGTGGGGCGGGGCAGCGTGCAAAGAGCGCTGGAGGTACAAATGCCCCCGGCTGCTGGGCTCCTCACGCCCTTGCAAGGGAGTGTTCCAGCGGGCACAGAGTCTCTTTCTGGGGGTAGGGGAGACTTTTCTCCTAAATGATCCCGTTGCTGCCTCCTGGTGGGGCCCGCAGTGTGCCCCGGGGGGAGCTGTCCCTCCAAAGCTGTCCCATGGCATCACTGCAGGTGGTCTCTGTGTTTCCGGTGCTCCTGCCTGGTGTATTAGAGAATCGTAACCCCTGAAACCTAAATAATTTTGCTAACCCGTGTCACCCCCGTAAATCCAAGCTCAGATATTGCTGCGGCTGAGTGAAGGCAAACAGCAGCGTTTGACTCCCGTCTCTAGAGGGTCTCAGAGTGAGCAGGACATAGTAAGTGCTGAATAAACATTTGCTGACCGGATGGAGGAAGAGGCGAATTAGTTAAAGATCAAATTGCATAGACAGGCATATGCTGCCTAATTCTAAAAACAGTGTGAGCAGAGAATAAAGATAGAAGCGTTTAACGCTGGCTGGTGTGGCTCAGTGGATAGAGCGCCAGCTTGTGAACCAAAGGGTCGCTGGTTCGATTCCCAGTCAGGGCACATGCCTGGGTTGTGGGCCAGGTCCCCAGTAGGGAGCGCTTGAGAGGCAGCCACATATTGATGTCTCTCCTTCTCTTTCTCCCTCCCTTCCCCTCTCGCTAAAAATAAATAAAATCTTTAACAACGTGGTGAGCAGCCCTCCAAGCCAGATCCACCGGTCAGCCCTGGAATGTGCCTGGACAGCATGAGGACGTCTTCCCACGCCCACTGGGCAGCTCTGGGCTCAGCCCTGGCCGGGCAGTGCTGGGGACCCACAGCGGTTGAGGTTTAGTTGCCCCCCCCGACACACACCTTGTGTTCAGGTGTAGACACAGGTGGACCTGACACAGACTCTCCATTGGGGGTCGTGCCACACTGGAGAGGGGGGCACAGTGGGCAGCACCAAGGGAGCTAAGGGGCACTTAGAAAAGGGGGTGCCAGGCCTGGCCTTGAGCACGGGCGGGTTTGGAGGAAGGGAAGGGAGAAGGCGAAGGATTGCAGGAAGAGGACAGACATGACAGGAACCCCAGAAATGGGCCAGCAGCGGGCAAGAGCAGCGTGTTTGTGGGACGGGAGGCTGAGCAGTCACCACGGGGCCGGTCCCCGGGGGGGGGGGTGGTGGGCAGGCCGAGTGTGGCGGTCTGGTGTCCCAGACTGGCTGGGCGAGCCCGGTCCCCAGGTTGGAGGTGGTCCACGTTTCCATCACGGGTTTGTCCGGGCTGCCCACGCCTCCGCTCGCTGCTTCCTTGTGAGCTTGTTTTGCAAAGCATGACAGGGAAGGCCACCTGTGAGGCCATCTGTGTGCTCTCCGAGCTCCGCGGCCCTCTGCCACCTGCTGCCACCACTCACAGGTGTGCGGGCTTGTGGCCAAGGGCTGAGCCCGGGGAAGCGCCACCTGCGAGCTGGGCAGCTCTGGGGCCAGATTGCTGGGTTGTCCCACGGCCCCTCGCCGCTCGCCCTGCCCCCTGCCCCCTGCTCCATGCACAGCCACACACACACACACACACACACACACACACACACACAACCACACTCCACGCACCCACAGCCCTTCGAATCATTTTGATGGCAGAACTTGTTTCCTTCCACTCCCAGGCTGAGCAAATGCCTGTTGGGACCGTAGTGAGCTGTTTGGGCTGGTCTGATAAACTCAGTCCCACAAAGTGGCACCAACATAAAGATTTTACGTATTTATTTATTTACTTAAAGGGGAAGGGAGGGAGGAAGGGAGGGAGAGAAACACCAATGTGTGGTTGTCTCTCCTGCGTCCTCTACTGGGGACCTGGCCCGCAACCCAGGCATGTGCCCTGACTGGGAATCGAACTGGCGACCCCTTGGTTCATAGGCCAGTGCTCAATCCACTGAGCTACACCAGCCAGGGGCAAAACACTTTTTTCTTTATTCTCTGTTGACACTGTTCTGGGAAGTAGACAGCGTATGCCTGCCTGTGCAATCTGGTCTGCTGCAGGCGTGGTCCTTCTGTCCCTCTCTGTCTCACCCGTGACCTTTCTGGAACGAACGCTGGGTCTGGGGTTGCTCAGCGATCTTGGAACTCTTCCCGTCAGAGACACTCTGCTCACCAGGGAGGATCCTGGCTGTGGGTGGAAGGCAGGACCGTGTGCTGACACACCCTCACCCGGGAGCTTGTCCGAGTCACATCTGTGTCTGTGCGTGCCACCACCCAGCTGCTCACGGCAGCGTTTTCCGATCTGCCGGCAGAGACGGACAGTGAGGTCACAGGGCTGGTGCCATGCACAGCTGCTGGGTCCACTGGGTGACAGATTTTCTCCCCAGACGTGGCACCTGGACCCGAACGCCAAGGTGCTTGCGTGGAGCATGAAGGAGGTAGAGATGGGGGCTCCGGCTCTTATTTTCTCCCTAATTAGTATGAACAGCTTCACAAGCTAATGTACTTAAAGGCCCCCTTCCTATGGCCAAGGTGAGCCCCAAACCTGTATTTTTACAGTTCAGAACTCAAAAGAAGAGACCTGTGTATGAATCAAGGCTCTCCAGAGAAACATAACGAAGAGGACATGTGTGTGTGTGTGTGCATGTGTGTGTGATTAGAAAGACAAGGTCCCAAGATCTACAGTCGGCCAGCTGGGGACCAGGAGAGCAGGAGGTGGTGCGTAGCTCCAGGGCAGAGACTGGCAGGCTGTAGACCCCAGGGATCCGATGTCTGAGTTGAGTGTTAAGACAGGAGAAAAGCCCATGTCTCAGCTCAAAGCGCTCAGGCGGGAGGAGTTCTCTTTCGCTTCGTTCTAGCCAGGCCTTCAACTGATTGGGCGAGGCCCACCCACATTGAGGAGGGCAATCTGCTTTCCTCAGTCTGCCACCCATTCAAATATTAATCTCCTCCAGGAACGCCTTCTCAGACAGGTTCAGAATCACATTTGACTAACTAGCAGGGCACTCCGTGCCCCAGTCAAGTTGACACATAAAATGAACCACCACACCTAACCCCCGCCCCATCTCTTAGCTTTTACTTATGTAACTTCATTTAAGGATTGTTTGGCTCTGTCTGGATTATGTCTATCCCGTGGCCCAATCACTGTGGATTGTGGGGGCGGGGCAATACACCACCACCGTTCTCTACCTTCAGGAAGCAGGCGGGCCACTGTGGCTGGCGGTGTCAACAAAGTCATAGATGAGCCCAGTCCCAGGAGAGAGAGTCCCAGGAGAGAGAGAGTCCCAGGAGAGAGAGAGTCCCAGGAGAGAGAGAGTCCCAGGTGAGAACAGCGAAGAGCCCGCGGCAGCTGACGTTCTGCACAGCCCACCTGGGTGTAACCTCGCAGTTTATGGAGTGCTCTCCATGCTGTGTTACCTAATTCTCACGGCCTCCGGGTGCGAGAGCTGGAGGACAGAGAGAAAGGGGCCCCACTCCTCCGTGCCCACGGAGCTGGAGAATCAGGCCACTCTTTGGCTGTCCCCAATGCTCAGTGCTTTCGGGCACCAGGTGGCAGGAACAGGTGGCCCACCGGCAGGCACCACCTTTTCTGGTGGCTCCTGACCACAGTCACTGTGCAGTCCCTCGGTCCACCTGTGGGAAGTAGGGGCTGGTGGGGACCTCACTGCTGGGGACCCGAGCAGGTAAAACTGCTGGGTCAAGGCTGTTTGATCAGTCCCTGCCCCCCTCCACCTCCACGGTCACTGTCCTCCCTTCTCACTGCAGACCCAGGCCGGCTTCTAGGCTATTAATTTGGGCTTTCATACCTCTGTGAGCACGTTCTGCCACTGTTCCCCACCTGCGACACCTCGGAGGGCCTCATCCATCAGCCTCCCCCTCGTGAGGAAGTACCTGGCTGAGAAAAGCATCCCTCCGAGGATGGCTGTGCACTCAGGTGTCATCCATCACAGCCAAATGTGTACGGCTGAAGAACCTCCTACAGAAGAGCCATAAGGCAAGAGGGGGGGCTTCTCTGACGGCATCGGTGTCACTGTGTTTCCAAGAGCAAGATGGATGTGGTGGCCTCGGACCAGCGAGGCTGGGGGCGGGAAGTGGGGTCGTACAGCGCCATCCTGGAAGCTAACGAGACCTGAGCGAGCCGGTGCGGAAGCTCTCTCTCTGCAGACCGCAGGCTCGGCGGTGACCTCCACGGACGGAGTGGGGGGGGGCAAGCCAGACAGAAACCAGCGAGCTTGTCACCTCCCTGGCCCCTCGTTCCCCCACCTGCCCCCTCAGCCCACCTTGCCTCTGCTACCACCTGTGACTGAATTTGTTTCCTGGATCCTTTCCATTCTCCACACGCTCCTTTCTGTTTTAAAACAAGGAAGCAACATTCCTCGCCTGGCCTAGCTCTTGTGAGTGTTATTTAGGGGAGTTTGTGGTTCCGTCTGGCAGAAGTCAGGGGGTGTGGAGAGGGTTGGTTACTAGCCCCCTGTCCACCCCCCACAGGTCCTACTGTTTAAAAATAAGACCACAGGCAGGCTGTCTGGGGAGCTGCCTCCGCTGATGAAAAGCACACCCCCAGGGGACTGTGGAGGGAGGACCAGAGGACCCAGAAGGATGGGACTCCATGCGGCTTCCGCATGGTTGGCCGTCCTGCCCTGTCGTGTCTCAGAGGAGCCCAGACTCGCTCTGGCTGCCAGGGTGCAGCCTCCTGGCTGGCCACCAGCACCATGAGAACACGCAGTGCTGGCGATTCCAAGGACATGCTTTTCCTTCCTTTGGATCCTGGACCTCACTTTGTCCCCCCACCTTTTTTTTTTAAGATTTTATTTATTTTTAGAGAGAGGGGAAGGGAAGGAGAAAGAGAGGGAAACATCAATGTGTGGTCGCCTCTGAGCGCCCCCTACTGGGGAACCTGGATCCTCTGGCTGGCAGGCCTACACTCCGTCCACTGAGTTATACCAGCCAGGGCTCATCCCCAGCTTTTAAAGCGACACATCAGAATGTGTGTGAAAGACTAGCTAGCACTCAAGTCTGGTTGGGTAAGGGAGTCCGTTTCCGATTCCTACCCACGGTGGCCAGGCCTTCGGAGCATCTGATAATGAAATCTCGGTGGGCTAATTGTCAAATGACGAACGTTTCGTCTTCAAAATTTGTGCTGCTTCAAACAAAGCAGGTCGGCTGTCATCCACAGATCTCTCTTTATACTATTCTGTGTTTCCTGAAGTTGAGTTTTGAATCAGGGACCTGAAAGGAGCTCAGTCTCTGGTGTAAGACCGACAGGAACATCTGGGGCGATTTTAATGCGGCCCTGTGTTTGCGGGAGGCCGCCTGCTGGGAATGGCGACTTCTGGCCCAGGAACGTCTCCGCTTCCTCCTTCATTAAAACCCGTGCTTCTGCGCTGCGTCAGGCTGTGATTCTCCAGCGTCTAGCATCCAGGCTTCTTTGTTTCAGAAAAATAGCAAGGGGGCGTGGCCTCCCCCTGGGCGTGGCCTCCTCCTGGGCGTGGCCCGGCTGTGAACAAGTTAATTCATCTGTTCGCTGGGCACTGAGGGAGGGAGCGCTGAGTCTGTGGGAAGCGCAGTGTTGGGGCTGGGGGGGGGTGGGGACAACAATGACTAAAACAAGAGCCCATCTTCACGGAGAAAATGCGATTCTTTCAGGGGTGCGGAAAAGGAAGAGACCCTAACCAGCCAGGGGGCCATGGCATTTGCAGTAAAATCCTTGGCTGATGCCCCCCAGCTTCGGGGCCCCCCTGAATTCTGTGCGCATAGGGACCTCTGGGCCTTCCCGTTGAAAGCCAGGGAGACCGGTTGCAGGTGGTTCAGGGCGGTCCACGGGTGGCGTTCCCCATCCTGCCTCGGCACCTGGCCAGGTTGGCGCTCCTTGGTCTGCACCTCCGACCTGCCCCATTCTAGGAAAAGGGGGGGTAACAAGGACAAGTAAATTTTATCTATTAATAATCCATCTTTTTTTTTACCTCTTTACTCAGAACACCGTCTTTGCCACACCCTGTCTTTGCTAAACACCCTGCCATCCGAGGGCTGAGCAGAAACAGGGAGTGATTTTTAAGAGATGAACTGTGATGGTGATGATTTTTAAAACAACGCTCCACCTACAGAGGCATTTCAAATGCCACCTCTGAGTGTCCTTGACTCCCAGCGACTCCGAGGGGAAATGAAACGGGTTGTCCCAGGGGAGGCAGAGGCTCTGGTGGCTCTGCAGGGTTCGGTTATTCACCGAATGTCTGTCCTGTGCTTGCCACTGTTTTAGGGACACATCAGCCACCCCATCAGCCACCGCCCGGGTCTTGCGGACATCACTTTCTCTGTAAGTTAATTCCACATCGAAATCCCTGGGGGTCCGTCCTGATCCATGAATTCAGTCTTAAATCCTGGTTTCATGGTTCCTAGTTTGGGGGCTTCTATTTTATTCTTATTTATGTGGAAATGTTTCCGGAATGTCCCGTTGCTTTTGGGGTTTGGACAGGATTGAGAGAAACACATCCTACCCCAGCGCTGGTTTGGGGCGGGGGGTATATGAAAAAGGAAACTTCTCACAGGGAAAGATCATAGGCTTCTGTCTTTGGGCCAGGAAGTGGGTGGATTCCTGAGACCTGGATGTCTTAATCACATTTTCAGAAAATTAAAAAAAACAAACAAACAAAAAAAAAAGAACCAAAGCAAAAACCAGCCAGTGCCCTCCCTCTGGGTAGCTTCTATCCGGTTGTCCCCACATTTGTGTTTGGAGATTTTATTGAACGACAAATCCTATGAAGCTTTTATCAGTTTTATCAGCATTACGGAGATGGTGAGAAATAAATAGTGGATTACAATTCCTCTGCATTAATATTTATTAACTTAGTTCCCCTGAGTGTATCTGTTCTTGCCACGCCTAAGCAAACGAGACTGGATGGATATCACAAACCACTGGGTCTCACTGCGTTAGTCATTATTAATAATGTAATTACCGGCCGAGTTTTCCCCAGAGGAAAACTTACCTGCTGGGGCGACCCACGCTGGCAGAAATTGAATAACATCTCAGTAAGAAAACAGTTGATTTATTTTATTGACTTATCTCTGCCTTCTCTTGGGCTCGTCGGTATATAGTTTATAACATAATTATCTACTGTCTTAATTGATTCATTAGGTATAAGTATGTGTTCCTCTTTCTCTTTAGCTTTTAAAGCTACTTCAGGGAGGGCTTCATTTCACTTTTTCTTCTTTTTGCCTTGGTCCAAATATCCTAAGAGGTGTGTCCAACCTTGGGTGTCTCTGGGCCTCACTGGAAGGAGAAGAGTTGCTTTGAGCCACACATTAAATATACTGAGACATGTGATCACAAAAACATCTCAGAAGGTTTTAAGTAAATTTACGATTTTGCATCGGGCCGCATTCGTAGACATCCTCAGCTGCATGTGGCCTGTGGGTGGCGGGTTGGACACCCTGCCGTAAAACAACAACTTCAACCCCCGAGGGACAGAAGATACCCAGTGATTAGCTGGACGTAGGAATCAGGCAGCTTTTGTGGCCTCTCAACCCACCCCGAACTTGCTCTGAAATCCAGCCGTTTACCTGGCTCCCAGTCGGCGCGGCGGGCTGGCAACGCAGGGTGGCTCGGCCGGCCAGCTCTCCGGTCTCTCTGGGCTTCTTTGCTGGCCAGTGGTCAGCTCTGGGCTGCTAGAAATTAGTCGAGTGTCTTGCTGGTGAACAAAACACAGCAGAAGAATGCAGAACTCCTTGAGGCTCAGAACCGGGCCACCCTCTCCTCTGTCACATCCCACCAGGAAAACACAGTCCCAGGCCCCCCCAGACCCGGGGGCGGGGTGGAAATCAGTGCCTCTTCCCAACCAGATGGCCGGAAAGTCACGCTGCCGGGGCTGCGGTTAGACCAACGACCTCTACTTGCCACATGGTGCAAATACGTTTTGTCAACCAATTCTGCTGGATGATTTACCCACAGATGCAGTCACCAAAGCATCCCCCCAGGAACTGTCTCCGGTATCAGAACCGTGGAAATCAAAAGTAACGACGATTCGGTTGTCTGAGACCCGCCGCTGGTAACCGCTCTCCTCTACCTCTTTCTCCCTGCGCAAGGGAAGGAGCGACTCCATCCTGCACGGAAGGGTTACGTTTCCAGGACTGGGAGGCTGGGACTGAGCTGCCGAGCCTGGTGCCCCGGGGGCAGCTACAGGAGAAAGCGCCAACAACTCCCCCTAAGCCGGTAGAAACGGCCCCAATGTTTTTATGCCTAAAAACTTCATTGAATGCAGTCACTCTTAGGGGTTAGTGATATGGTGGGGAAAAAATTAAGGACTTTGCAGCAGACAAAATGAGATGTGAATCCTTGAAGAGTTGAACGATCCCGGGCTCGCTAATTAATTTCGTGGAGACTGATTTCTTATCCATATAAATGCGGGGATTACACCAGGGGCGCCATGGAGATTAAATAGATGACGTGAACACAGCCCCTGGCACGGACGAGGCATCTGAGAAGTGTCTGTGTCCATTCTTTCTTTATCTCCTTGAATTTCGTGGTTTTTTTATTTTATTTTATTTTTTTGCAGTTCTTGTTAAGGGTTCAGTTTGTATTTTCCTGAGCTCAGTGGCAGGTCCGCAGTACCTCAATGGGTCATTCGCGGGAAGAGAGATGTCCAGGAGTCCCCGGAGCTCAGCCTTCCTGCGTTCAGGTTGTCATGGTCACGCAGACATGTTCTGTAGATTTCTGAGTCAGTTTCTCCCCGGTCCTGGAATCTAGAATACGAGAAGTCTCAACTTCCATTCTTGGAACAATCAGTTACCGACGAGGGAGGTTTCACAGAAACCAGACATGATCTCAGTTCTCTGTAGAAGGAGGAAGGCCGTCCAGATTCTGGTGGACCTTGGTCTTGATCAGTTGACATCGGCAGGTAGTTATGGCAGACTTCCTCAGAGTCAAATACCTTCATGTTGCAATTTGAAGAGTTCCTGAAAACCTCCCATGATCCCAATCCCTCTTGTTACCTGACAGGAGAGGAAAGACCGAAGAAAGACTTCCTTTCCGCACGAAACAGCGTCCTGCTCCCACTCCCCCACTTGAAAACACAAGACCTGATACCTCATTTCCCTCACCCGATAATTCACCCCCACGCCCCAAAGCTCCCATCCCACCCCTCCTCCTTGGGGTGCCAGTATGCGCCCCCTGATGGAGCACCCACCCAGGCTGTGTCCAATTAGCTCTTTGCGAGCCGACCCGTCTCCCCAACCACACTGCCCGTCTCGGGAGGGCAGGTTTGGAGTTTCATTCACGGTTGTACCCTCAGCACCGGCTCCTGTAGCTCAGCACGCAGGTCAAAGCAGCGGCTACACAGACCAAACTAATTACTTACAGGTGCAGGGAAGACATTTGTCACCAGAATACAACTGTGTTAGCTGATTGGCTAGAGAGCGCCCCCAACTCCCAGTAGTAACAGGTCACTCCATGGCGCCTCCTTTAGGATATTTCTTGGGCGTGTGTCTGCCTGCAATAACAGACGGAGAGTGTTCTCTGCTGAATGGCCCGTGATCAGGGCCCCAGACAGTCCCCACAGGGGCTTCTGCCTGGAGAGCTGTCTGCAGTATTCATCGCTTCCCTAATGCACCGTGTCCCGGCTTGTGCTTCCAAATGATGATTTCTTGAGCGCCCCTCTCCCTAGGGAATGTCCCTCCTCAAACTCCTCTAGATGCTCCTTGTTTTCCAATCTTAATTCCTCTTCCGGATCCTTCTCCATGGCTCCAGTAAACTGCTCCCACCTCCCTTCCCCGCCCGAGCCTCCTGCCCCCACCCAGGGCTTTCCTGAGTCTTCTCTGTGTCAGGTCCTCCTCATCCTTCACCCCTCAGCCCTGCTCTGACTGCTCCCCTCCCCCAATCTCTATGCCTTCCCAATGTTCATGATAGAACTTCGCCATTAGGGATGTTGTGACAAATCGTTTCTCACTGTTACGTGATGTAGCACCTACGAGTATGCTGAATTGTGTCTTTATAAACCCGTCTCCACCGCTACACGGCAGAAAACCGCACCCGATCCCACCGTGACCTCCTCGGGCCCCGCCCCCCACCACTAATGCTTTGCACGCATTAAGCATTTAATTAATGGTGTTGAGTGACTGGCCGGTCGATGGATAGTAAGCACTTAGCAACTCCTCGAAGACCTGCTGTTTGATGAGCCTCCCCATCGCTCACTTTACTCAGGCAGTCGCGAACACAGGGAATGGGGCACTTTGTTTTACAGAGACTGGTGGAAACCGCGCTTTGCGTTTACATTTTGTAGATGCCGCATCTATTCTGCAAATGTCAAAGGGAGTTTTTATGATCTGTTTGGGCAATCTCTACCCATTCGGGGCTTTGCACCTGAAATCGATACGTTCGTGAAATATCAAAAGAATAATTTCAAACCACGTGACATCTTCTTCCACGTTGGGTGAATTGCCTCTCCTGATGGTGCTTGGTATTTTCGATTATTTATATCGCACATAATTATTTCGAGAACAATTCTTTAGCGTGTGCTTTCTGATGTTTTTGAAATATTCTTTTAATGGCCACTATCTTCTTTGATTTATTTCAAGTCAACATTTCTTCAGTCTCCGCTGTGTCCCAGACGCTCTGCTGGGGGTCAGGGACGGAATGGTAATGACGCACGGTCCCCGCTCTCAGGAGTTCGCAGGGATGTGGGGCTGCCGGAAGTGTCTGTGCGACCACTCAGCCCACGTCGTGAAGGCTGCCCTAGAGAGAGGCAGGTGCCGGTGGGGGGGTCTTTGGTGCAGAAGGAAGAACCACTGTGGTCTCCTCTCTGTGTGGGCGGGGCTCTGGGCGGATGCCACTCTCTGCCCCCAAGTGGGGGCTCAAACAGCGTTTATGGGAAACGCACGGTAGGCTCTACATAAGGCGCTTTCTCATGAAAAGTGGGCTCCTGCTTTCACCTTGACTTTGGAGGGAAATACCTTAAGTCACAAAAATAGGCTTGTCACTCACTCAGATGGAGAACACTTCCCAGTGTCTGTCCTGCGGTGGGAACAATACCAGGAGGCTTTGTACACCTGGCAGCATCCGCTCAGGGAGGGGGCCCTTCAGCTGGGTGTGTGGCCAACCTGCAATGCCCGTGCCATCGGAGGCAGGCCTCCTGCCCTGTGGGGACCAGCATCCGCCTGCTGTCACTTAAGGGGGTGCTCCCGGGCAGGTGGCAGGTGGTGGTTTGAAAAGGTGGAAAAGTACCGGGCACTTGGGAGCCAGAGGAGGGCGGTGGGCGGGGGCAGGGGAGGCCGCACGGAGGACGAGAGCTCTGCTCTGCCTGGGATGCCATCTCTCCATTTCTGTCTCTGGTCCTTCCGAGTGCAATCTCCAAGCCAAGCGGTTTGCTCTGTGGACTTTAAAAAAATCCTCATGCAAGAATATGTTTTTATTGATTTTAGAGAGAGAGGAAGAAAGAGCAGGGGAGAGAGAGAAGCATTGATATGAGAGAGAAACATTGATGGGTTGCCTCCTGTACACACCCTGGCCAGGTATTGAACCCGCAACCTAGGAATGTGCCTTGACTGGAAATCAAACCTGCAGGCTTTTGGTGCACAGGATGACGCTCCAAGTGACTGAGCCGCCTGGCTGCTCCGTGCATTTGACCCAGGCCGGCAGGCCGTGCAAAGTGGCAGCTCACAGGGACCCTGTTCTCTGACCGCTAACGATGACTGCCCCGCAGCTCCTGACCTCTCGCTGTGCTTCCAAATCAGTGAATAAAATAGCAGCAGCAACAATGGGCAAGTTTCTCAGGAAAGTTTTCAGAGCCCCCACAGAGAAGCTTCCCCACACGGTCCGTGTGGGCCCGCCTCCCCCAGGGGAACCCCAGAGGCAGGCAGTCCCGTTTATGGATCGAACCCGAGAACAAAGGACGCAGCCTCCAGCTCCACCTGCCACCATGGCGACTGTGAGTGACACACCAAACACTGTCTGGGAGGGTCTGGGAAACAGCCTCTCTGTCACGCGTTGGCTTCCGCTCCTTGCTTCTCTCGCCCGGTGTTGCGAAGAGTGCTGCAGAGCGGTGCCTGTGACCTGCCTTCTCTCCCGGCCCGGCCTGCTCTGTGCAACGAGCAGTATTTCTCGCGCTGACAGGTCTATAAAGGCAACGGTGTTGGCGCTCCTTCCAGGCTTTTCCTGAGGAGGAAGTATTTGAACCGAGCGAAGACGATTCTAGAAAAATCCCAGGGTGATGTCAGGCCCCTGAAACCAAAACATCAGCCGGGTGCTGACTGCCCGCCGGAGCCCTCGGGCACCGGAGGAGAGCAGGGCACGTGGCTCTGAGGGGACTTGCGTGGTGAAGGAGCCGTTTCTTTTGAGGCAAGTGTGAGCCGTTTGTGTTGGCTGGGAGCCGGCCCGTCTGCGGAACCCGAGTTCCTTGCTTCTGTTCCAGAATTCTGCCCCCTGAGCACCATACTCAGTTACGGCAGAAAAGTGTTCTTTTCAGGGCGACACACGTGCACACACATGTACACACGCACGTGCCACAGAGAAACGTGCACACACACCACACACGTGCACGCGGCACACATGTGCACACATCACACATGCATATACACACATGCACGTGCACACACACATGCACACGGTACAGAGACACGTGCATGCATGCCACATGCAGATGCATACTGCATGCAGGTGCACACACCACACAGACACACACCACATGCACGTGCACATACCCACACACCACACACACGTGTATACGCACACACATGCACATATGCACACACGACAGGGACAAGCATGCATACCACATGTAGACACACACAGACACACACCACACAGACACACACCACATGCACGTGCACACACCACACACATGCACACACATGCACATATGCGTGCTACAGAGACACATGCATGCATACCACATGCAGGTGCACACACATGCACATACCACACAGACACACGCACACATGCACATGGCTCACACACACACTCTCTTTTACTAAGAGGATGGCTCTATTATCACCCAAGGGTGCTCCCTGTAGGGCCCCCGCTTCCTCCCTCAGCCCTTGCTTCCTGAGGCGCCTCCTGCTGAGGCACTCGGTTTGCACCTGGTGTCCTGTTTTGTTCTAAGTTGCCAAGGGCAGCAGGGACATGCCCCCCTGTCGGCACGGCCGTCGGGTATTAGGTCCCAGCTTCAGAGTCGAACTTCTGCCCCCCCGCTGCCTCCCCGTGAGGCAGCCCCAGGCCGGAACAGCGAGGGAGTGGGGATGATCCATGTGGAACCCAAGTGGAGGCTCACAGTCGTGGCCGACCCCGTCAGTGAGCCGAAGGCCTCTTCTCGCCCAGATTAAATCCTGCGTTCGGAACAGGAGCCTTTCATAAAGCAAATAAACGAGCATCATTCCATTCCAGGCCACGTCCTGGGGTTGAGCCCCCCATTCCGCATAACCGCCACCTTCTACAGGGACCACAGGTGGTCCTGGGCAGAGAGGGGTCATGTTCACGGCCCTGGGTCCAGTGTCCCCGTCACCGGGTTTTGGCTTTGAGGAAGCAAGACCAAAGAATGGATTCAAGCTGTTTAGAGAAAAATCTTTCTCCCAAGACCGAACCAGCCTAAATGCTCACTTAACCAGAAGGCCCCCGGCTCCAGCCCACCTGTTTTCCACACACCCAGGAGGCTTCGGTTCTGAACAATAGGAACAGAACAGCTCCGGGGAAGTCCTCCCGCTAACCAGAAATTATCGTGTCTCACGGGACAGCACCACGGAGGAAAAAATGGCATTCTATGTTGACATAATTATTATGGTTTATTTTCAGGGACATAAATGGGAACGATGCAACTGACTAAATTTAACACGACTGAAAATTACATGTAATCACTATAGACGGTCGCATCAGCAAGCATTGTTACAGAAAATGAAACTCTTGAAGGCACTTTCAAACTTTTTTTGCAACTTTTTTTCAGTCCTAGGAGCACCGTTCAAATTACATTGTATGTGGAACTTCATTATTGAAACGGGACGAGGGGGTTGCTGGTTTTCTGTATTCTGCTGCTGAAGGCGCTGCCTACCTGGGGCCATGACCTGGTGGTTGTCCCCTGGGCTCTCCAGGGGTCTCGGGGGCTCCCCCTGATCACAGTTTAGCCCTCTGGCCCACCCCTGGAAGCACCACACCCCCATTCCAAGGCTGCCTGAGTTTCCGTCTGGCTCCACCGCTTAGCCGCTGTGGGACCTTGTTCCGATGACCGTACCTCTCTGGGCTGGTTTTACAAGTAACAGAATTCACAGCCCTATTTTCAGAAGCTCACAGGAAGGGCTCAATTGTGTCTAGCAGAGGAGACATTTAAGAGAGTAGTTCCCTTTTACCCTTGGTTCCACTTTGCCAGGTTTCGGTTACACATGGGCCACCGCAGTCCAAAAGTATCATCAAATGGAAAATTCCAGAACCAAACAATTCCTAAGTGCTGAGTGGTGTGATGGAGTCTCTCACTGTCCGGTGCTTCCCGGCCCATCATCCCGTTGGGCAGCGTCTCTGCCGCGTGCACGCCCCATGGCCTGCTGGTCACTTAGCAGCTGTCTCGGTGATCGGACGGATTATCAGAGGCATGGGCTGCATTCTCATAGCTTTGTCACAGCATTTTGTTAGCATTGTTCTATGTTATTATTAGTTACTGTTGTTCATCTCTCGCCGTGCCTAATTTATGAGTGAAACTTTACCACGGGGCGGTACATGCAGGAAAGAGCACAGCATAGGCAGGGTTTGGTGCTATCCGCGGTTTCAGGCATCCACGGGGGGACCGGGACGTGCATACACACTGCAGGTAAGGGAGGACGATTGTACTTTAGTTTCCACCAAAATGAGATAAGACTTGCCAGCTTTCCGATGGCATGAAAGCGCCCAACAGCCTGGGCCGTCGGGCCAGAACTGTCTGTGAGATCAGTGACAACACAGTCACTGAGCGGTCCCCTCTGGTACCTCTAAGTTTAAAGCCTACAGGTTTGACATTATTTAAAATTAGAAAGTATTGCATGTTAGTAATGTGTTACCCTCAAATTAATATTTTAAACATTTCATGTAGGCACTTGCAAGTAAATGAGATTGCCCTGGCTAGTGTGGCTCAATGGATTCAGTGCTGGCCTGTGAACCAAAGGGTTACCTGTTCGATTCCCAGTCAGGGCACATGCCTGTGTTGCGGGCCAGGTCCCCAGCAGGGGGTGCACGAGAGGCAACCACACAAGGATGCTTCTCTCCCTCTCTTTCTCCCTCCTTTCTCCTCTCTAAAAAAAAAACTTTAAAAAACATATACCATCTTTTTTTTTAAAGTAAATGAGATAGATTTAACTAGACGTTTTCCCCACCCCTCCTTGCGTGGGCTGTCTCTGAGCCGGAGAAGTAGCCACGCTGATGGCAGCTGTGGGACCAGAACAAGGCGTCCTCCCACCAGCCCTCCTGACTTACCATGGAGGAGCATTCAGCAAACCGGGACTAGAGCGCTTTTGCATTGACGGACACGCCCTCTCTGCCATGCGAACGCAAATCAGGAAGATGTTCTTCCTTCGCTGCTTTTGCAGGAGTTTACCACCAAGAGCCGTGGGCTCACCGTGTGAACCTCAGAGCAGCCGCCTAAGTTCCAAAGCATCTCTCCCAGGCCACTGACTCCCAGCCTTAGGTGCAAGAGTTTCCCTAAAACGTTTTCCATTGTGTTTCTGTCCTACCCCAGAAACGGATGATGACATCATCCTTCGAGGTTTCTCTCCTCCTTGCATTCAAATTCGATTGTGGGCCATTCCTTTAGGAAGCAAAGCACTGCCCTCTTTGCTTATTTTTTGTTCGGTGTGTCCCCCCTCATTTAGTCCTCAGTGGGGAGTCGGGGATTCCCACGGCAAGGGGGAGGAGGCTGAGAGGGAGCTGGGGCCGGGGTGAGGGGGTGGGAGGTGGTTCCCAACCCTTTGGGTGGCTCAGTGGCCGGCAGCCAAGGTCAGAGCAGAGGTGAATCCTAGGCCAAACCCTTGCAAAACAGGAAATTAACTTCTGAATCCTACGAACCTCTTTTCCTTTGTGAGAACTGCAGCGGCAACACATTTTAACCTGCAAGTGAATGCAGTGCTTTTAAAAAATCCATTATAAAATCAATTATCCTTTTTTATATCCTGGCTGGTGATCGCCATGTATCAAAGCCGCCATTAACGAGGCTAGACTTAAATCCGACATCGGCTGCACCCAGGGGTAAGCAGACCACGGTGGCTGAATTCCGGGTCTGCGGATGCCGACGGGCAAAGGCACCGTACTCATGTCTGGATGTGGTACTTGGGGTCCCTTCCCCTCTGCCCCTCCCTCACCCCTGTCCCGTTCCCCTCTCCCCTCCCTCCCTCTAGGGAATGCTGCCTTCCAGAACGTTCCTGTCAATTCTGCAAGGTGATTACTGCCTCAAGGGAAGACATTCTTTCTCTGGAACAAGAACGAGACTCACTTGTCCCCTCGGCCGGCCAGCAGCCTGTCCCCTGGAGCAGGGCAGACCACGCTCCACAGCAAGGCTACACGAAGATTAATACCAAGACATTCTTGCCTTTTGACACGTAACACAGGGTCCTGAGGAAAGACCGGAACAGGGAGATGAACGCTCCTTGAGGAAGGTCAAGTGCATCGGCCACCATGCGTGGAGGAGGGGCCGCAATGTGTCACCGTCCTGGAGCAAGCGCAAGGCCCGCAGACAGCTGGGCCACCGGAGAGATGAACCAGTGGACGTCAGAGCCGCCGGGGACGTCGCCTCATTAGACAGGATGACAACGCCTCCTTGGATTGGGTGTCTGGGGTCCTGGACCCCTGTTTTAAGTAAAATAATACAATCCCGCCTCCTGTGGGCGTTTCTGCAGAAACAGGGGGAGTGGCTGTTCCGCGTCTCTCACGAGCCTGCTCTGTCCCGTGGAAGGGTCTCTGAGCTGCTCGGTACGGGTTTGCTCACCTACGGCAGAAGGGCACACACGCGGCCCCCGTTAGAGAGACCTCCGCTCTCTAAGGCTGTGGTACAGTGGCTGGTACGTCGGCACCTCCATTCTTCTCTTTCTGGTACAGGGCACCTTCCCCCCACTCCTGCCCCCGGGCTGGCCCTGCCGCTTGCTCTGACCGACAGAAGGGAGAGAGACAGAGATGGCGTCGTAGGTCCAAGTCTAGGCCCCAAGAGACTTGGCTCATTTACGTCTTTGCTCGTGGGAGTCGGGCAGCCTGCTGGGGGGCAGAGGCCCCCTGGACCGAGGCCGTCATCCCAGCCCAGAGCGATCGTGGATCCGGTCAACTCCCGCGCCGGCCACAGGTGCACGAGGGCCCAGCCAGGCGACCGCCCCCAGGTGGCCCGCTGACTCTGGGGAGATAACAAATGAGGTGCCCGGGTCACTAAGTTTCGGAGCTGATGGTGCAACAGTACTGTGCTGATACAGAGGACGGCCACTTCTGAAGTCTGCTGGCGTGTGTTCTGGATACATTTTTGTTTCAACAAGGCATTCGTTTAATGCTTCTAACATTGAAGTTGGCCCTGTCGGGGTGGCTCAAGTGGTCGGAGCCTCCTGCCAGCCACTGAAACGTTGTGGGTTCGATCCCAGGTCAGGGTGCAAATGGGAGGCAATAGACGGATGTTTCTCTCTCACATTGATGTTTCCCTCTCTCTCTCTCCCTTCCTCTGAAATCCATAAACGTATCCTCAGGTGAAGATTAAAATAATAACAATAATAAATAGAGTTGATGTTGATCTTTTCCAGAGTTGGGGTACATGTCAACTCGATGTGTGAAATGGAAAGCAGGACATATTTTTGTTTCTCTCGAAAGCTACTAGCTAGTTCCCAACCTTGGTTTGAGCGTTTGGGAAAACAGGTATTTGACCTGCAAGGCCCATAATCTGGCCCCTTAGCACAGCTATTAGCTCCACACTCCTGGCGTGGGGAGTGATTTTTGGAGCATCGCCCACAGCACTGCGTGTTATTATAAATACCAGGAGACTTTTTCCTGCTCTGGATGAATTTAGGTGACTTTACTTATTGGCTAGGAATAGAGCAAAGATTCACTTACCCACAGCGGCATCAAAGACTCCGGTGCCAGCGTGATTATGTGAATCCTGACTTTATTGCCTTTGTAAAGATGATACATGCTCCCTATAAAACATCCAGGCAATTCAGATAAGTTTAAAGAAAGCAACAGATCATGTTGAATCTTCAAAAATGTTGCTGTTGTCATGGTGTGAATATCATTTCACGTATTTCTCTATTCTAATACATAAATAAGAGGGCAGGGAGAAAGATGAAGGGGGTTCTAAGTAGAATTTCATATTTGACATACCCTTCATTTAGAAGGTATTACACTTAATAATCCTTACTTTTATCACAGGGAGAAAAGTTAAGAGTCCAAATTCAGATAAATAGCGATTCCCTCCTTAGGTCCTGGCTTCTCCACGATTATTCAAAACCTGAGAAAGATGAGAGAATCAAATACCATCCAGATCTTTCTGGCCTCTGCTCTTCCCTGTTGCCATGCTGCTCTGGTAGGGCCTGTTTCATAAAGACAGACTTTTACAAAGACAGGACATGACCAGGTGTCACTGTCTTGCTGTGCGTGTCACCTCCAGTCCGAGGCTTCCCTGTGGGCGTCACCCTGGGGTCCTGCTCAGCCCATGTGTGACTCGGGAGTGCAGAGGAGCTGACACCCAGGCCAGAGTCTCGGGCCTGGTGTTCCCCTGTCCCCACGATCCCCAAACAGGGCCAGGTCTTGGGGTTCTCGGGGCCCCATTCTTATGAATCAAATAGAAGGAGCCTCCCCACCCCGCCTCCCTCCCTCACCACGGTCCTGCCTCTGGCTCTCGGGGGTTAAACTTCAATGAGAATAGCACATGGGCTGGCCTCGGGGTTTCATCAGTGTTGAATTCACCCTGAGGTGCTGGTACCAAGCTTTAGACCCCTGGGCCCCCTGTTGGACGTGGCCCTGTCTTTGGCCTGCCTGCCTCGCCAGGTTGTAGCAAGAGTCCTGCGGACCACCCTTGGTATCTGATCAAGACCCTCATCCCCCGCCTTTGAAGCCCTGGCCCGCCTTCAGCGAGAACCCTGCGAAGTTGACTTAGCAAGAACCGCCACCGCCCCCAACACCTTCGACGTCACCTCTCAGCAATTTTCCGCCCACTGACGCCCACCTGCCATGTGGTTGTAAATCCCCACCTGTCTTTGCCATACTGGGTGGGGGGTGTGGGGGGGTTGAGCCGAACCTCTCTCGCCATTGCCTTCAACACACATGCATTGAATTAACGGTGAATAAGTGACCCTAAGAACTCCCGTTACTTGATGTCACGAAGCCTGCGGCGTGTCGCACTCCTGAACTGAGAAATAGTGAGATAATCCGAATCAATAGCTTTAAGTGGGGCTTGAGGTGAGCAGTCAATGAAGGTTCAGTGTGAAAAGGAACGGTGACAAGTAGCCTCGTTCTCTGGACTCCGATGCGGTTTCGCTCAGCGGCGTGTTCCGGAGGGCCTTCTCTTCTCCTCAGCTGTCCTGGGAGGGGGGGGGGTGGCTCTGGAGCTGCAGTTTCCCCTGGAACTTTTTTGAAAAGCTGCTCCACGTTGCAAGTGATTGGGGAGGGTTGGTAGGGTTTCGCGGACTCGCTTCTCCTCCCAGATGCTCCCGGTGGGGCCGCCTCATAGGCGACAGGTCCTGCGCTGGACGTTCCGCTGGACCACTTTTCCTGTCTGCTGGTTGCTGTTGCATTTTTGATGGGGAGTTAGTTATTTATTAGGTACTCGTGGGACAGAGATGGTGTGACCTGGCGTCATTCTACCGTCTTCACCGCGTCTCGTGAGAATTCTTACGTGGGCTAGTTACATTCATTGTCTCTCAGGGACCCAGGACTGTGACGTAACTTTATCCGGGAACCGACTTCCTGCCCGCTGATCCCTTGCTCTGTCCCATGCAGGGGGCAGATGCCCTGAGTTAGTCTATCCTGAAGGCAGGACAAGATCAGTTGACCGTGGACGCAGGGGCAAGTCTTGGGAAGGCCAGCAGGGAAGGGGGCTGAGGAGGCTTCTGTCTGTCCTTGAAGCCAAGTCACTAGACAGAAAGTCTAGGGCTGGGGTTCCCGGAAGAACCTGTGTGTTCAGCCCATGCTGTGGCAGTGGCTTGTCTGCTAGGTATGACTGCCATACCTCGGGGACAGGGACTCAGAACACCACCCTCTGTCAGTCTTTCTCTCAGTTCTTGCTAGAAATAGGCAACAAATCCTTTGAAAGTCTTCTCAGTAATGAGAAGAGTGATAATAGGCAGGGCTGTGGGGGTGGGGGAAGGGACGTTGTTTATGCGGTTGTTGGAGGTATAAATTGCTCTAATGGTTTTGGAAAATAACTCGACAGAAACCTATTAGAGCAAAAACACATTTGCATTTTGACACGGAAAGGCACCTTTGGGGGAATCCGGCCTATCGAAATGCGGTCATTGTTGTGTAAGAGCAGATGAACGAGGATGTTTACGGAGGCGTTATTTATAGTGGTGACGGCATCGAGACGCTGTCCTGTCGACTGTGCCCGCACGAGACTCGAACACCTCCCAGGGCCTCCGTCTACAGAACAGCACGCGGCTGCCGAGGACCCGACAGGCTGCAGTGTCGACTGCGGAACCGGCGACTGTTCCGAGTCACGCGTGTGAATTGAAAAGAAGCCTTCCTGTCCTGCATGTGTGTGTGAACGTGGGCGTTGTTTGTGTCTGTCTGTGCAGGTGTGTGCCGCTGTGTGAGCACAGACAGAGTGTGGAGGGAGGGAGCCTAGGGTTTGACTGTTGTTGACCTTGGCAGAGGGGACACAGGGAAATACTTGACTTCGACTGTTCTCTGCATCAGCAGTTGATTCATTTTGCTCCAACAAGCAGCATGGATTACTTTGGTAGGTTGAAGGGAAAATCCAATGAAGTGTTTAAAAATAAATGAAATCTGAATAGCTGGTGGCCCAAGAGACACATACGGAAGAATCAGGGAGTGGGGGTCTCTTTACTATCCACGTAACGTCCACGTAGCGTATCCAGCCTCGCTCACGCACTCCCTCAACACACGTCCAGCAGTGTAATGGGCGCTGTGCCCACGGGGGAGGGGGAGGCTCCCCATGTAGCAGGGGGCCACACTGCGGCCACCTGTGTTTGCATGTTCCGTGACCCCGTGATGGTTATTCTTCCTCTCATGTCACCAAAGACAGAGCACCACGGAGTCACCACCATGTCCCTTCAGCTGCCCAGCTGGTGCGTCCCTTCCCAAAGTCGAACACACGTTCCCACTTCTAAAGCATATCGGCACGACTTGGTGTGATGCTGGACCCCTCTGTCCAGGCCAAGGCGTCGGTTCCCGAGTGCCAGGCATGAAATGACGGCTCGGCGCAGAGAGCGGAGGTCAGACACGAGGGCCTCGCCCTTCGCTCTCCATCCGTACGACCTGCGGTGGGTAACTGCTCTGTGGCATCGAGACCTCATCTCTAACGAGTCGGGTAGAAAAGACTAAATGAACATCCGCAGCGCATTTTCTCTCTTAAAAAAATCTCAGTAGCTTATAGGGATGTATTGTAAAGACCCTTTAAAAACACAAATAAACACCGTGCTCAAGTTAAGGCTGGGCGGGAGGCTCGCAGCCAAACCTGGGAATAGCGCGGCAAAGCCAATCAGAACTTGTCTGAACTCTCGATATCCGTGCACACCGGCGCTGACCCCGTCTCACTCTGCAAGAACCGGTCAAGGCCCCTGAGCAGAAGTTCAGAGCGTCTCCCCCAAACTCCCAGGGCTTCCTGTGTAGCATCAAGAAGAGTTCCTGGGCAGGTGCAGCGTTTTTATTCAGTTATCGCTCGATGGGCCTGGGGGTCCGCCCGCCGTGGGACAAAATAATTTGTTTGCTTGTACACAGCAGAAATGGAACAGTATCGGGGGTGATGCGACTCAGAAACACAGGCTTTCTGATAAGAAACTTCCTGTTGCCTTTACGTCGTGATGTAGAAAATGACGCCACCGAGGACATCACTGAAACTGCACGTGAAGAAGCCAAAGCGGTTTTTAATTTTCTTTACTGAAACTAAAAAAACTGTTCCAAGTGCAGTTTCATTCCACTCTGACTTTGCGTCCGTGTCCAGTGGACAGTGCAGTGGTTAGAGACCGCATACTTCACACAGCGCCCCGACCTGACATTGGGGTGCTAGGAGTGGCGTAAGTGGAGGGGGGGCGTGGGCACCCCCTCAGTACCCAGCGGCGCTGACACTCCCTGGGGGCAGCGTGGAATCTGAACTCAGACGGCTTGATCCGAGTCGTGGGAGGAGGCATAGGAAGGGTTAAAAGCCCACGGTCTCCTGCCTCTTCTGCCGCCTGGAATTTAAACCTCCTCCTCTTCGGGAGACAGGATCCATTTCGGTGGAGGCAACGGTGGCGGTGGCGGCGGAAGCCAGGAGCTGGGCTCCTGCTCTGACAGGAGGGCTGGCTGCTTCCTTTGTCCCCAAGGGCAGGGAGAGCCCGGGCCGCCCTTGGCAGAGTTGCTCTGAGGACAAAATGAAATAATAGGCACAAAAAGCATGCGCTGGAAGTTGCAGGGGCTCCGAGTGGCCGCGGGTTATTGCAACATTCCCTCCTCTTTGCTATGGAAACCGAGCCTTTCCCCACGGTGAGAATTTGGATGTTAGAAGTCTCACGAGGGTCCAGACTTAATTAGAAGCTGTACCGTGACGGAACCTTCTGGAAACACCCCCAGAGATCACTCGCCAAACGATCAGCAGTTACCCCAGGAGGCCACTCGGCAAGATCTGGATGCACGGGGGGTGGCGTGGGGGGGTGACATTTCTCCGAGATACAATGTCACCCAGACAGGCGGAGCGTTACGCTGTCATTTGCTTCTCCCATTGGAAGATCTAATGTTTCTCTTTATTGAAGTCTGAAGTTTTCAAGCAAATCAGCGTGAGTGGTAAGCCAGAAAAATTCATATGTGATATCAAATCAAGCCTCATTAAGCCAAACCAGACTTCTGTTTCCTCCAGTTTCAGACGGAGTTGAGCTGAGGGTTAGAGATGCAGGGTCACAGGAAGGTAGTTGCTGCTGTCGGGACACATGGATGGGTGCAGTCTCCCTTCCAGAACCTTCTGACACTGACTCACTCTTTTCTTTTTCTTTCTTTCCTTTCCTTTTCTTTTGAAGGGCCCTTTTGAAAACTGCTTGATTGAGGTACAATTTACCTACAGTAAGCTGTATATATTTAAGATGTAACGTTTGCTAACTTTTTATATTTGCTAACTTTGTTATATTTATACCCCCTAGACCTCTGCGTCACCGTCTTGCCTGACTGCCACTGGGAGCTAGTCGGTCGATTTGTAGATGAGGTCCAGTGCTATTTGTTACCCAGGTTTTGCCTCTGTCTAAAGGGGCATGTAAGGAGGTAATTGTGCTTTTATGCGTATGAATTTGAGAAAAAAAATCACTTTTTTTACTTCTCCAAGTCACTCAAATCAATTTTATCCCATGGTTTTTACCTCGCACCATTGGGGTTATGTTTGCTCTAGAATCCTCCTTTCCCTTTGTCTGTTCCTAAGAAAGTCACTTGTCAATTTGGGGGCTCTTTTCATGGAAATGCCTTGTTTAATCATTGCGTGGCCCTGGCCAGGTGGCTCAGTGGGTTGGAGCGTCGTCCCGACACGCCACGGTGGCAGGACTGCCGCAATCCTGGCCACGGTCCTTCTCACCGGATGCCTTCGGTGCCCTGTGTGGCTGAGTTGCCGGGCAGAGAGCTTTCCTGGCTGCTGTTGGTCAGACACCCAGGGTCTCGTGAGGTGGCGGGGTGGGGGAGGCAGAAGCTGGGGAGAGGTGGGAGCCCATGGCTGTCCTTTCCCTCGTCCTTTTGTGGACCGGCCAGGAGGTGCCCAAATATTTGCAGAAGGAAGAAAGGCCAGCTCAGGCCATGAGCCCCTGTGCAACCGAGAAGTGTTTATTAAACACCAGCGTGCCCTGCCACCTGCCCAGAGCCAGGAAGGTGATAAGCCAGGCCCCTCGGGATTTAGGACTGTCCCCAGGGCACAGACTCTGCCTCTGCAACAGAAAAAAGTGGGTAGACTGTTATGGAGGCACGGGCTGCGTGAGGCCCCAGGAATTCTAGGTACAGACAAGGACCCGGGCCGGGGCTGGGGAAAAGGAGCGACCTCCACTTAAACACTGAGCGGCTGTCAGGCCTGGGTGGACAGGCAGGGGAGAAACGGGCTGTGCCCAAAGCCGAACAGACAGCAGGATGGATGTCCTGGAGAGGGCCCGGGGTTAGGAGAAAGCAGGCGGGTCCTTTCCTCTCCCTTCTGCGTGGTGTGTAGCCCTGGGGATCTGTGTTCACGAGGGTAGTCTGGGGTCCCTCAAAGTCCTCCCACTGATGCAGTGAGGTTGTCTCTCAGATTGGGGGGGAGAGGGATGCTCTTGGCTACAAGAATCGCACCAAGTCCGGCCTGTCAGCCCTCGCCTTGTTGGAACTGGCGAGAAAGGGCAGGTAAACGGAGGACTGGGCCCAGTGGAGACGTGGGTGCGTGGGTGCGCCCTCCAGGGGACAAACCCACCCGTCCTCGAGGCTGGTCCTACGTAGAAAGTAGGGCTGGCCATTGTCTTGGAGACAGTGTGCGTCTTCCCTGGACAGTTTTCAAATGTTTTTGTTCTTTGTTCTCAACAGCTCAGTGATTAATAAAAACAACCTGTCTAATATATGCCCATAGACACGCCGTAATAACATCGGCCTGTTGTTCAGACGTGAGAACTGAACCGCAGGAAAAGCCCGCCACAGAGAAGGACCCTGTAAACGCGCGACATTTTGGGTCTTTGGGCTCTGGGCATTAATAACGGACGTTCTTCGTCTCCCTTCACATCGGCGGTGACCGGAATTAGCCGCGTTCTCTGTCTTCCTGTTATTCCCAAGCCCTCCCTACGTGTGAAATGAGGTTAATATATATTAATGTGATATCAGGTAGACATCGAGTGTGCACTTAATGTGAATCATGAATAAAGGACACTGGACCCACTCCGGAGACGTGTGACCTTTAATGGCATTCCTCTGGTGGGGACCCAGTCTTTTCCTTCTCCGGGGGGGACAGAGGGATTTCAGGGACCTCTGTGTAGAGTGGGTGGGGCTGGGCAGGGCCTGCTTCTGGTGACGGTGGGGTGCTCCCTACAGGACTTCCATAAGTTTCCCATGGGTCCCCCAGAGGTACTCCAGAGTGGACCCTCATCCTCCGCAGAAAGCCACGCTTGTCCAGACAGATCAGCCCGCAGGAGGGGGAGCCCGCCCTGGTCAGGGCATGGCTGTGCCTGCAGAAATAGCGGTGGATTTATTCTCCCCTGGGACCCAGGGGTCGAGAGGGTTCAACATTTTGATGGTTTGCCCCAGAGCGCTGTTCGGACTTCCCCAGTGTGGACAGAGCTCCCTGCAGCGTGACTCTGTCCACAGCAGGTCGCTGTCCATCCATCTTTCTCCAGGGGTCAAAGACCTAAAGGGACAGTGGCGGACGCCTCACTGGCTTGGTTCAGGTGCTTGGGATTGTGGTAGAGAGTGATGGCAGTATCATAGGAGGGGGCAGTGGTCAAGGAAGAAAGCCCCTTCCTAGGACACATCTTCTGTCCCCCAAGCGGTCACTTTGCTGGAAGGGCTGCAGAGCTGGGGGTAGGGGCTGAGCTCTGGCGCTTTTTGCCGGCATGAGGTGCTTGTACGTATCCTTTCTTTCTCTTGTTCGCTGATCTTCCCAGACTAACCTGCCCACACTGATGTGGTGTCGTGAAGCTGTGACTTCCACGTCACCCTGAGGGATGAGGCTGGTGTGCGCCTCCAAGAGGCCCATTAGGTTCTAGGTCACTGTCCAATCAATACCCATGGGATGGACGGGAACCAGGTGCCCCACACTTCTCCAGAGACCAGAGCACCATTCCGAAGAAAGGTTATTCCAGGCCCTCTGGGGAGACTCTGAAAAACTGAGTCCTGACGAGCTCCGGGGTGTATGCGTTCCCCAACTGGACCCTACCTGTGCGCGGCAAAGTCGGGTTAGAGAAAAGATGAGAATAAAGAGCCCCGATGAACCCCTTGGTCATCTGTTTTAGAGAAGTAGGGTTGGAATATCAAAACCAAAGCCGCGTACTCCAGATTTCGGACCAGAATTCAAAGACGTGTCTTTGGAGTTTCTGTCCATGGTCATTCCTTCTTCATCCTGGCTGTCCTTGGTACCACCCTCGTTCCTGGTTAGAGCAATTAATTATGGCGGCGAAGACGGCCTTCATGTTCCCCTTGCTGGACTGGACTTTACACAGCTTCCTTCTGACTCTAGGTGCTGACTTCCCTTTCCTTAGACTTGCACAGGTGGCCAACACAAGGCCTATGGGCCGAATCTGGCCCTCCGCCTTGTTTTATCCGTCCCAGCACCTTGTTTCTACCTGGTGGCAGCGCCGAGCTCCTTGCCCCTAGTTAAGGAGTAGTTACATTTATACAGTCCTAAAATTACATTCGGCCCTTTGAAGGCAACCATGAGGCTGGTGTGGCCCCCAGTGAAAATGAGTTTGACACCCCTGCTAGAGCATTTGCTTTAGACAACTTGTAAGTGTAATGTTTTCTCAGTCTCTTTGAGAGGTAAATCCTTTTAGAAGTATTCTGCCAATTATATAACCCAAGACTCTATTTCTCACTTATGATAGAAACACCCAGCAAAGTGGGAATAGAGGGAGCATACCTGTACATAATAAAGGCCGTGTATGAGAGACCTACTGCCAACATCATACTCAACAGGCAAAAACTAAAAGCATTTCCTTTAAGATCAGGAACAACACAGGGGTGTCTGCCTTCACCATTTCTATTCAATATAGTACTGGAAACCATAGCCACAACAATCAGACAAGAAAAAAGAAATAAAAGGCATCCAAATTGGAAACGAGGAAGTAAAGCTGTCATTATTTGCAGACAACATAATGTTATACATTGAAAACCCTATAGGCTCCACCAAAAAAACTACTTGAGACATAAAGTCAATATTCAGAAATTGATGGCATTTTTATACACTGATAATAAACTATTAGAAAGAGAAACTAAGAGAATAACCCCATTTACTTTTGCAACAAAAAAAAGTACCTAGGAATGAACCTAACCAAGGAGGTAAAAGACTTGTACTTGGAAAACCATAGGATGCTGAAGAAAGAAATTGAAGAAGATACAAATAAATGGAAGCATGTACTGTGTTCATGGACTGGAAGAATTAGCATCATTAAATTGTCTATACTACCCAATGCAATCTACATATTCAACATAATTCCTATTAATATACAATGGAATATTTCACAGAACTAGAGCACCTGTTCCAAAAATTTACATGGAAGCAAAAAAGATCCCAAATAGCCTCAGCAATCTTGAGAAAGAAGAACAAAGTTGGAAGAATCACAATACCTGATATCAAACTATATCACAAGGCCACTGTAATCAAAACAGTCTGGTACTGGCATAAGAACAGACATATAGATCAATGGAACTGAATAGAGAGCCCAGAAATAATCTCATGTCTTTACGGTCAATCAACATTTAAAAAAGGAGACATGAGCATACAATGGAGTAAAAATAGCCTCTTCAATAAATGGTGTTGGGAGAACTGAAATAGTACATGCAAAAAAGGAAACTAGACTACCAAGTTACACCGTGGACCAGAATAAAATAAAAATGGATAAAAGACTTAAATATAAGCTGTGACACCATAAAAATCCTAGAGGAAAACGCAGGCAGTAAAATTTTGGGTATTTCACATAGCAATATTTTTTCCTGATATATCTCCTGGGGCAAGGAAATAAAGGAAGAAAAAATAAACAAATGGGACTACATCAAATTAAAATTCTTCTTCACAGCCAAAGAAACCATCATCAAAATGAAAAGGGAACTGACCATATGGGAGAACATATTTGCCAATGATATATTGGACAAGGATTTAATCTCCAAAATATATAAAGAAACTATATGACTCAATACCAGGAAGACAAATAATCCAATTAAAAAATGAGTCAAGGACATGAAAAGATACTTTCCAAAGAAGACATACAGAGGACCCATAGACATATGACAAGATGCTCAACGTCACTAACCATCAGAGAGATGTAAATTAAAACCACAATGAAATATCACCTCATATTGATCAGAATGGCCTTCATTGACAAATCAACACACAACAAGTGCTGGTGAGGATGCGGAGAAAAGGGAACCCTAGCGCACTGTTGGTGGGAATGCAGACTGGGGCAGCCACTGCAGAAAACAGTATAGAGTTTCTTCAAAAAACTAAAAATGGAACTGCCTTATGACCCAGTGATTCCATGCTGGGAATTTACCTGAAGAAACCCGAAACATCAATTCAAAAGAACTTATGCACCTCAATGTTTATAGCAGCGCTATTTATAATAGCCAAGATTTAGAAACAGCCTAAGTGCCCATCAGTCAACGAGTGCATCAAAAACTGTACATTTACACAATGGAATTCTATGCAGCAGAAAGAAAGTAGGAGCTCCTACCCTTTGGGACAGCACAGATGGAACTGGAGAGCATTATACTAAGTGAAATAAGCCACATGGTGAAAGACAAATACCATATGATCTCACCTATAGGAGGAAATTAATAAACAAAACAACAAATGAGCAAAATAGAACCAGATGAGTGCAGAGTAATGTCTGAGCCTCTTAACCACGTGACTCTTGATATCTTGGCCTCTCGTGCTTGGGGATTTTCTAACCATAGTGACCCGGGTGTCTCATCCTGGATACACCATACTGATTCAGGCCACCAGGCCTTCGCTCCTGCTGTCTCACTTTTCATCAGCTCCGGCTCACACGTTATCCACCCACAATTCAGAATCGCTTGTAGTTCCTAGTAATTGTGTATCTTCTGGGAAGTTGACCCATGGTGTGGGTGCACGTACATGGCTTTCAGAACTGATGGACCATTTCCTCTTCCCCATCCCCAGTGCGGGGTTTCCCCAGAGCTCAGGTGTCCTTCCGCACCGCCACAAGGCGGTAGGATCCTGGTGGGTGTCACCGCCCTAGGCTCCTTTGTCCAGGTTGCTTCCAGGGAGCTCAAGCAAGCTTGCTTATGAGCTGGGTTCCGCTGCCCTGTGTGCCTCCTGCACCCCCATTTCCTAAGGGGACTTCTCTGAAGAATCTCACGGACAAGAATCCTTGTCTCAAGCACTGCTTCTAGAGAATGATCCAGAGGAACTATGCTTGGCCTCTACCCTGGAGAATGACTAGGTTACCAGTTCGAGACAAGGAGAAAATGATGGTGGTGGTCGCTGTAGGAGGCGGCGTTTAAGATGGAAATAGGTTCAATGGTTGGGAATTTCAATAGAAATATTACCTTAGTTTGCCGTGTATATGGTGTACCCACGTTTTTGTGCTCATTATACATGAGAGTATTATACCCGTGGTATGTAATCATTATACCCATGTATAATGTGCATCCTTATTTTTCCCTCATAAATTTGGGCAAAATAGTGCACATTAAACACAGCAAAATAGGGTATTTTTTCCTTATTCCCACTTCCTAGGCCTGCCCTTTATGCTGTTTTTCACCTACTGCCCAGGCTATAAAGACATAGAACTGAATGTGAAAACCCTTTAAAAATGTATGAACTCTCATAGTGATTCAGCGGTGGCTCTTTGATGATCTGTAGATTAATTAGAACGGCAGCGGGAATGTTCTTGGTGAATGCAGTGACACCAGTGTATTTTCTAGGGACTCTCTTGTGATGTGCTCTCTTTTTGAACAAGGCACTTTGTAAAAACTGTTTAAAATTCAAGAGATTGGCCCGGGAGGTCTACACTGAAAATTACAGCGATACTTGCCTTGAAGTCATTTGCTATTTTCCTCACTTATTTATTTCTCTGGGCTGCATTAGACATCGCCTCAGTCTAGGTTATGGTTAAAGAGATTTCTATTTTCCTCCCTTAATGTGGTTAATTTAACCTGAATTTTCCAGCTCCATCAAAGGGCTGGCGCGCCCCCGGCACCGGCCCTCTAATGGGATTTGAATAACACACTGCTCTATGACCCCTGAAAACTGGTCTCGTGGCATTGAAGGGTGTGCTTTACCCTCCGCTCCCATCTGAAATGCCCGCTCCTGTTCTGCAGGACACTGCCTCCTTATGAAAACCTATAGGCGGAAGAATGAATGTAGCTCATTTCCAGAGGGGTTTTTGAGGGAATCATCTTCCAACTATTGAGTTTAAAAACTACAACAGAAAGATCAAAGTATTAAAATAGATGAGAGTGGCCTGGGGACGTGGTTCTGCCAACTGCAATGCGCACTGATTCCAATCACACGTTCGGGGACCAGGAGACACCACTGGCTGTATCTATGGGCCTGGTGATGGCACTGTGGACCTGTGTGTCCCCTACACACACTGCCATCAGTGCGGGGTGGTTATGGTGACATCCCCAGGACCCTCTGTCCACCAGGCCCCCAGATGGGGGAGCATTCCCTCCTCCACCACATGTTACTACACAAATGGCCGTAACCCTTTGGGGAAAGACTCAGTGAGTCACAAGTGTCCCCAGGTGCTACCGTGTTCAAGGTCCTTTGAGATCCACTCCTCCCTGGAGAGAGATGGATGCAGACGTGGTAGAGGCGGAAGCTGATTGATGATCAGTTGCCAACGTGCCTCAGCAGGTTCCATGGTGAGCCTTGGGGCTGGGGTTGTCCTCGAGGTTAAAGGAAGGACCGAAGGTTGGGTGTGATTGGATGTGGGCTGTCTCTAGGTTGTGGTCTGTCACCAGGCATGACCTTAGGTGTGGGGACCAGCTTCATCTGAGAGCAATCTCCAACGAGACACCTTCGTCTGAGAGCGGTCCGCAACTCCATTTATTTCTGGGACCCGGATAAATTAGTTCTTCAGTCCTGAGTGAGGTGGGCGGGGCCTGGGACTTTGGACCATCATGGTCCGAGATGCAGCCC
>PVJI01018359.1:0-33542 GCA_004026765.1 Micronycteris hirsuta | reverse complement strand
CCTTGGGTAATGTTATTATGATGTGCCTTGGTGTGTTCCTCTTTGGGTCCCGCTTCTTTGGGGTTCTCTGAGCTTCTTGGATTTCCAGGAAGCCTATTTCCTTTGCCAGATCTGGGAAGTTTTCCTTCATTATCTGTTCAAAAATACGTTCAATTTCTTGGTGTTCCTCTTGTCCTTCTGGCAGCCCTATGATCCGGATGTTGGGTTGTTTACAAATGTCTCTGAGGTTCTTGAGTCCCTCCTCATTTTTTTGAATTCTTGTTTCTTCCTTCTGGTCTACACTATTGGTTTGAGTCCCAGCTTCCTTTTTTCCCCTATTGGTTCCCTGTAGATCATCCCTCATTATCTTTATTGTGTTCTTCATTTGTTCATTTATTTGCGTCCACCTTTCTTCCAGTTTTGTTAGCATTTTGATTACCAGCATTTTAAACTGAGCATCTCACAGGTTGACTATGTTGTCATCCGTTAGTTGTAATTTGTTCTGATCTTTCATTTTGGCCACTTTCATTCCTTTTATCTTGGTGCACTTGTCGGATTCTTAGGTGTTCGCTGGTGCCCTGCAACCTGGGTGGATTTTTTTCTGACATTTTTTTCTGAGGGCAGGGCCTGGGAGGGAGCGATGGCGTCACCACCGGCTCCCTGTCTCCCTCCGCTCCCTAGTTCCCCACCGCCTTTTCCGCCAGTTCTCGGCCCTGCTCGTTCCCACTGGCCTCTCCGGCCTGCGGGGTTCACCCGTTGTTCAGGGTCGTGTTTTGTTTAGGGGCTCGGGGCGTGAGTCCCTCCGGGCAAACTGCTCTCACTCCGCTCTTCCGCTTGGTTCTGCCCCGCTTACCGGCCTGGATGTACTTCCTCTCCCACTTCCTGGGTGCTGGACTTCCCTTCAGTTCGTTTCTGTCCATTCTGGTTGTTTATTTTTCGCTATTGCGTTCGTTGTTTAAACTCTCTGGTTGTGAGCGGCGGTGCAGTGCGTCCACCTACGCCACCATCTTGGCGGAAGTCCATCCGAATTATAGTTGTTTTTTGTTGTATATACTCATTTGTGTATTTTTCCTACCTAAACTAAAATAATTTAGATTATTCTGGTCAACTATATGAATAATTTACCTAATTTGTAGAGTATAGAAGTATAAATATAACTAGTATATCTGCTAATAAAGTTCATGTTTTGGTATTGGTAATTTGCTTTGAGTTTTCCCCCCATTCCACTTTATTAAGCTTTGCAAGTTTCCAGAGTTACAGAACAGTGTTTTCTATTTCGTCTTTTATTAGTAGAAAAATAGAATTTTGAGTAGCAATTTCCTGGTTTTAAGGTTTGGTGCCTATATCTTGTAATGTTTGGAGGCCAATGAGTAGTAAAATTTAAACCATAGTGTATTACACATTGAACCAGTGGATACTCCAATTTTAGTCTTTCATTTGCAAGTCTTGGCTCAATTTCAGTAATTTAAAATAAATAAGTACCTGCTAACCAAAATTTATCACAAATACAGACTTTTTGCAGGAAGATTCCTTATTTTGACATCCTTCACAACTGAAGATTGTTAAACTTTGGTCAGGTAGGGAGAATCATTGGCTTCGAATATGTATCTATAGCATGCTAAGAGAGAAGATACTTATTTAGCTTTACCTTGGAGAAAATGGAATTAGCTACTTATATGAATTTTCTTCTGCAGGGAAATTTATAGTTTGAGATTGGAAGTGGGAGTTAGAATTATTTTTTGCTGTATTTTTTGTCCTCTTATAATAAAGCTAGACATAGAAAAAGTCAAGTATGTGATTAAAGGAAATGTTAAAAACTACATGAACTAATTTAGTATTTTGGTGCATGTAATTAACTTACAAATGAGGCATGTGTGGTGGTTATTGAATCTTACTGTTCTCTATCTCAGGGAAATTTGGTTATCCCTGAAAGGCAACAGACAGCTACAGGTGGTTTTTACCTTTCTGCAATATATTGAAACATTTTCTACTTAAATATGCTTAATGTACGAAAAAAGACTACTTGAAGTGAACCCAGATTTTTAATAATGGATTTGATATAGACTTTATCTTGAAACAAAACCAACACTTATAAAAGCAAATTTTAGTTTATTCTTAATGAAACGCATGTTGTAATTACATATGTGTATTAAGTTCTTAGAATGAACAGAGGATGAATCAAGCTTTGGGTTTTTAGAGAGAGTAACTTTTGCCACAATTACTTGGTGGTACAAGATGGCATCTTTTACTTCATGGTTGAATTCCACAGTGGCTCATATATAGATGTCCCTTTACAAAAAATGTTCAGGAGTTTTATTAACTTTCCTAGTGGCTTCTCGTAAACTTTTGAGGTCAGAGTGTTCTGTTTGAAGTGTCTTTTGGATCTTCTTGGATTTTTTTTTTAGAGTAATTCTCCAGTATCATTCATAACATTAAACTTATAAAATCCTGCATTATTAGGAAAATTTGCAATTTTGCACTGCAGTTGATTTGTGTCCTATGTGGATATATCTATATCTAGATAGAGTTTTAAATTGTTATTTTCAGATGAGACAATTTAGATAGCTTCTAGGAAACAATGGGCAATTTAAACAGAACGTGGTTTATTCATATTGAATCTATGTTACTGGAATTATTAGTATATGCATATAACTGTGCATCATGCTAGTAATTTGCTTCTCTCTTAGTTACTAAATTGAGATCAAAATACTATTTGGCATCCTCAAGTAGGATAAAAAGCAAATTTGAATACTGGTATATTTAAATACAAAATGTGGTATGATGGAAAGAGTGAGACCTTCATGGTCAGACCTGGATTTCAGTCTGTAACTGTGCACAATTTATTTAATAATACTTCTAAGCCGCAGTTGCCTGTGTATAGCAGATAATAAATAGTTTATAGAGTTGTTGTGATTAGTGGCAACATATACAAAGTACTTGCATAATACCTTACTCAGAATAGGGGATTACTAAATTATTATGGAAAAGTCAAGTATGTAATTTATGCTAGTTTTACATAAAATGTTTTTTCCTTAAATGTGTGGTGGTTAAAATTGACAACACACCGTGATGTTGTCCAAAGTCAGGCAGGAAAGATTTAGTGGTAAAGGAGACAAGGACCTGAAATGGCGTGTCTTTCAAAAAGTCCAGTTACCGGAAGAGGAGCTGACCGGTAGAGATGCTGGTTTGTCAGGTACTTGATTAAGGTACTTTGTAGCAGTACTAGGTGTCCATCCACCTGAAACTGGCTCACTGAAACCGAGTCAGCAGTGCTTTCAGAGAAAGTTGAGTTCATCTTTAAAAAAACCAAAACTAGACCTTAATTAAGCATTGCATTTAATATTTGATTGTCCTGCTTGACTTTATCTCTTGAGATACTACCTTTGTTTAGTGTGTTTATTTCCATGCATGATACCTCCTTTAAGATTAAACTGATGTGTTAGGTGGTTATGATTTTCCTAATTTTCCGTGTGGGGAAACTAAGTTCAGTGATCTAATCAGGGCCGTGCTGATAGGAACAAGAGGAAGGAAGGGGTCGAACTCTTCTTTCTGTCCTTGTAGGAAGACTTAGGCTCCCCTCTGCACAGACCTTTTTCTGGACTGTCACCTGTCATTTTAGCCAAGTGATCGCTTACCGTGTGGAAGTAAAAGTTTACTATGTGGTACTAAATAGTCAGCTCTGAATTCTTGTCACTTTTCCTGCCAATTGAGAAGAATTTGATTTAAGGATTGTGATTCCTAATAAATACATAATTATTTACTAATATAAAAATCATGCATGTGAAAAATAGCAACTAAAACTTTAATTTTTATATATTTTTTGTTTATTAATTTCCTACGTATTTAACTATATTACTCATTGTTCACCTGGCTTTGTTGAATAGAACTTAGTGTTTGCTTTGGCTTAGGGGGTGAATATTTTCCTGCAGCTCTTCCTTCCCAGTATTTTTAGGACCAACTAGTTCACCTTTCCCCCCTAGACAAAACATGTTAAAGTTGAAACCTGGCTTCAGGCTATTCAAGGAAGAGATTCAGTAAGAATTTGATTGGAGGCAAAATGTAATTGGATGACTTCTGCATGTAAAGTATGCATGCCAGCACTATTTTTAGCTGTGACAGATGACAGTTTATGATTACTAGATGTAGGCAAGTTTTCTTACTCTTCACTGGGTCAGAAGTTTTTATTTTTGAAGAAAAGATTGTAGTGTACTGAATTATTTCAGCTTAAAATTTTAGTTGATAAAGATGCTATAATTCTGTGCACGACACATCACAAATATCTTCCATATTTTTATTTTGAGAACAAAAGTGGGCATCACTGTTTTCTAAATGACAAAAATTGGTCAGCGTTATTTTAGGAATCCACAAGCTGTAAGAGGGAAGACCCCTGTTACATTAATCTCGGGTCTTTGAAAGGATATTTCATGAACATTTTGTATAGGAGCACAGTTGAGGCCACAGTGGGTTACCAGGCGTGATTGCTGCTCTGATCTGCGCTGTAGAAGACTTGAGGAACCGTGGAAGGTTAAGCTTTCCCGGTACCAGCCCTGTGTCTTCGTTTTGGTTCCTCAAGAATAAGGAGGCCGTTAAACTCTACACTCATAAACAGAACTAATAAAGTGATTACAGAAGATTCCAAAGTTAGCGTTTTAGGGACCCAACAGTTCTTATTTAAAGATGTCCTTTATTTTAAATTAAAGATGTCAATTTATTTTAAATTGAAAATCTTATAGTCTTGAATTAAAACGTTTTTATTCCTAAGAATAATCTGGCCAGTATTCACACGCTGTTCTGACAGCAAATGTTGACTGAAGCAGCTTACGAGAGTATAAAGGTGCAGGGTACTCATCAGTCTTTCAAAATGTGCAAGGAGATACAATCCTGTAAAATAATATTTGCTGTTTTATAAATTATCTGAAAGCATGGCTATTTGTTATTTAATAAGTAGGTATCTGAAAATGATTTAAATAGAACATGTTAAATCCAAAGCATAGAAGTATTTTTGAATAATTTAAATTAGCGAATGCCTTAAACTGGCATCAAGTATGCACCCATTCTAATCAGTCAATCAGTAACATTTATTGAAAGATCAGTTGATTCGAGCTTTGTGCTCAGCTCTGCGGATATGGTGGATAACAAGACAGCATGCTCTCTTATGGAGCTTACAGCCTAGCAGAGAAATAGGTGTTAAAATGAGTAATTTTTTTAGTTTATGGTTAATTTTTTTGTTAAGTGTATAATTCTTTGAATTTTAGTATAGTCACAAAATTGTGCAACCATCACTGTTACCTAATTCCAGAACATTTTCGTTCTCTGCTCCCCCTACCCCCCAAAACATTCCCATTAGCTGTCAGTCATCATCTCTGCCCCTCCCAGCCCCTGGCAACCATTCACCTGCTTCCTGTCTCTCTAGAATTCACAGTCCTAGACATTTCACATAAACACAATCCTACAACCGCGTGACCTTTTGTGTCTGTCTGGCTCTTTTCACTTAGCAGAATGATTTCAAGGTTCAGCCATGTTGTATGTAGCATGTCTCGGTACTTCATTCCTTTTTCTGGCCCAGTTATATTCTCTTGTGTGGATATTCCATGTTGTATTTATCCATTCATCAGTTGATGGACATTTGGGTTGTTTCTTCCTTTTGGTTATTATGCATAGTGCCGCTATAAATATTTGCGTACAAGTTTTTGTGTGAACATAGGTTTCCTAGTCTTTTGCATAGAAATTCCTAGAAGTAGAATTGCTGGGCCATACTGTAACTCCGTGCTTAACTTTTTGAGCAATTGCCAAACTGGTTTGCACAGCAGAATTTCGCTCTCCCAACAGCAGCGGGAGAGGGTTCCAGTCTTCATCACTTCTTGCCAACATTTATTGTTCCCTCTCTTTTTTATTTTAGTCATTCTAGCAGGTCTGAAGTGGTATCTGGTTGTGGTTTGGTTTGCAAAGACTAGTGATGAACATCTTTTTATTGTTTATTAGTCATTTGTATATATTCTTTGGAGAAATTTCTATTCAGATCCTTTGACCATTTTTAACTGGTTTATTTGTCTTTTTATTAAATTATTAAGAGTTTTCAAAAACATATACATATATATTCTGAATCCGGCTCCCCTCTCTGATGTTGGATTTGTAAATACTGTCTCCATGGCATGGTTCGTCTTTTTACTTTCTTGATAGTGTCCATTGAAGCACAGAAGTTTTTAATCTTAGGTCAAATGCATCTGTTTTTTTCTTCTGCTTGTACTTGTGTTATATCTGAGAAACCATTGCCAGATCCAAAGTTATGAAGATTTGTATCTATTTTTTTTCTTCTAAGAGTTTTATAGTTTAAGCTCTTTAGATCTTTGATCTGTTCTGAGTTAATTTTTGTATGTGCAGTAAGGTAAGGGTCTAACTTTTTTCTCTCAGTACCATTTGTTGAAAAAGCTATTTTTTCCCCATTGAACTGTCTTGACACCTCGTTGAAATCAGTTGACATAACTGTAAGTATTTGTATGGGACTTTTAATTTTTCCACTGATCTCTGTCCATCCTGAGCAACTGCTACACTGTCTTCATTTCTGTAGCTTTGTGGGAAGTTTGAAAAAGGGAAGTATGGCTTTGTTCTTTTTCAAGATTGTTATGGTTGTTCTGGATGCCTCGCATTTCTGTGTGATTTCTACAAGTGGCTTGTCAGTTTCTGCTAAAAAGCTGCTAGGATTTTGATAGAGATTACCATGTAGATCAGATTCTGTAGTATTACCATCTTAATAATAATGCCTTCTTTAATCCATAAATATAAGTTGTCCTTAATTTTGTTCAATGCTGTTTTGTAGTTTTCAGTTTCCAAGTCTGGCACTTCTTTATAACTTTTGTTCCTTAGGTATTTTATTCTTTTTGATGCCATTGTAAATGGGATTTTCTTAATTCATTTTCAGATTGTTCATTCCTGGTATATAGAACTGTAATTGATTTTTGTATGTTGGTGTTATATCCTGCCACTTTTCTGGACTTGTTAGTTCTAGTAGTTTCTTTGTGGATTCCTTAGGATTTTCCATATATATGATCAAGTTATTTGCAAGTTGAAATAGTTTAATTTCTTTCTTTATTATCTGGATGTCTTATTTCCTTTTTTTGGTTTATTGCCTTATAAATGGATAGTGTTGACTTACAATGTCTGTTAATGGTCTTAGGAAAATAGCTTTGTTTCACCATGAGGTATGATGTTAGCTATGGTTTTTTTTGTTGTTGTTGTTTAAATCAGCTTTAGGACATTGCTTCTATTCCTGGCCTAAGTGTTTTTATAATAAAAAGGGTGCTGGATTTTGTCAGATGCATTTTCTGTGTCTATTGTGATGAGCATGTAGTTTTTGTCCTTAATTCTACTACTATGGTATGCTATATTAACTGGTTTTCATATGCTGTACCAACTTTGGTACATTCATATGGTGTACATTCCTTTTGCTGTGTTGCTAGATTCAGTTTACTAATGTTTTGTTGAGGGTTATTGTTTCTATATTCATCAGAAATACCGGTCTGTAGTTTTCTTGATATCTTTGTCTGCTTTTGGTATTACTATTGTACAAACATCTAAATTACCTAATGGATAGAAATTTCTTGATGAATATTAGAAGCAACAGTATTTTAATGTATTTCTCAGAAAGGGTGTTAATAAAACTTCATGACCCCCCTGCTCTGCATTGAGAATCAGTGGTCTTGGATAAACTTAATCTTACAAATTTTTTTCACTGAAATCAACTTAAGGACTCTATGAGACTAGAAATATTGGCAAATGTCAATTTTATTTGTAGTTTTTATTTGCTACAAACTATATTTTTCATCCTTTCAGCTTCACTAATAATCTCTTGAATTCCTTTGCAAAAAAATAAGTTGATATCCTTCTATACTTTGCACAATGGCTTTGTAACAGTGTAGATTGCCTCACAGACCTTTCTAGTCTAGGTCATGTTAATTTTGTCTGACGTGTAACTCGTGGTGCCGGGCTGTCTTGACTCGTGGCTGGTTTTCCCCATGTGCTCCTCAGTGCTCCAAGGTCTGCTGCCCCACCAGGCTCCCCCGGGCTTGTGTCCACAAGGCTCTCAGGGCTGTTTGCAGATTCTCATACTGTATGTGTGGACTTGCATATGTGTTTTTCAGAGCTCTTTCATTTATTGAAAAGACCTTATTTCTAGGAACCATATGATAGGTAGAAAGGAAGTAAAAGGTTAGGGTTTGCTGTACTTTCATGCAATTAAATTTCTTTTAGGCCTTAATCACTGAATAATGCTGGACTACATACATGTCTATTCCTGTATCAGCAACTTTGGGGAAATTGACTTGATTCAACCCAAAGTACCAGAATTATCAACTTAATTATGAACTGTTAGAATTTTAACTATTAGCTACATCTAAGTACAGATATTTACTAAACTAGCAGTATGTTCTCTTCCCAATAGGAAAGCCTACTAAAAAAAACACACTCATATGTTATCAGATTCTTTAGTATCAAACAGGAATAGAAAGGGATAAATTTTTAAGTACTGCAGTAGTAATTCATGGTGGCTGTTGGAGGGGGACAATTTAGATGGGAATGAAAAATCCAGTTAAATTCATCCATAACCCTGCTAACTATCCAGAGATAAAAACTGTTTATGAGATATCCCTTCATACTTAATAGATATGCATTTATAATTTTTAATAGTTATACATCTATAATTTTTAAGGGATTATACTATATAATTCCTTTTGTAACATTCTGTTTTCATTTATTATTATGGGCATGTTTCTACGGTAATAAAGAGCTATGTCACTGTCTTTTAATGGTAATAGGAGTGTTAATATCTAACACTCCTTTGCATAGATAATATCCTTACTTTACTTAACCAGAGTCAGAGGGCTTTTAAGAGATGTTTTCAACAACTTGATTATAGTTTTCTGCTATGGGAAAATACCTGTGAGGTATATTGGAACAGAGCTTTTTTTCTAATTTTTGGATTTAACTGTAGGTGAAATATTCACATTAAAATTTGTATATCCCTTATTAATTAACCTATCCTGTTAATTTATTTAGTGAATTTCTCCTTGACGTTGTGATTCATCTCACATGTAATAATTATCTGCCTACATCCTTCCTATTCATTATGTGTACAAGTATGTAACATTTTGAAGAATTTTAATGTGCTCAGCTTTCAATTTGACATCATACATGGAGAGTATGAGTTTTATCAATAGGAAGTCTGTGTTAAAATCCATGTTCTTCCATTTATTAATTGATTCTGTCATGTAAGAGCTGAGTCTCACTGTTTTTGTCTGAAAGCCTGCCTCACAGGTTTTTAATAATTGAAAGAGGAAATGTGTGGCATGCAAACAGTATTTGGCATAACGTAAGGGCCCAGGAAGGACTGACTCAGGGAATAAAGGGAGGTGTGGAGAATGTAGATGAGCAACTGGAAAACATTTCTGAAACATCTATCAGGCTTAAAAAGTATGTAGCTTTTCAATCCTTTTATTTTATTTTTTTAGCTTCTCTCATACTGTTCCCATATGATACAGTTTATAATTTAGGGATATGAATTTATTTTTCTAAAATTTTAGTAGTGTTTGACACCGTGTTTCTAGGAAGATTCACTTCAAAAGACTGATATTAATTAAAAATATTTAAGTTTCCCCTAAAAACCTAAATCTAAAAGAAGAAGCTAGTTAAAAAAATTATATTTGACACAGATAGTAAAGCAATAAAATCTCACTGATGTGGACCTACTGATTGGGAATTTGCCTGACTGGTGTGTATCTTTGTGGTAGCTGTGAATCGTGCTATTTTCTGAAGGAAAAAGAAAAATCATGTCTCTAATGCCCTGTTTACTGGTGGTAAAACTGAGAGCTGGCGATAACTGGAGTCGCGACCAGAGTTAACGCAAGTGCAGAGCGAGTCCTGCTGTGGCTCTCTTCAGTCCCAGTCACAGACACTTCTTTTCACCATATCCACTCAGTAGGAATCATAGACTAATTAGAAGTAATTCTTACCTAGTCTGTTGAAACTGTTGGGACAGTAACTCTTATATTAGGCAATTTGATTAGGTAATAATTTATGTTGTACAGTCCTTTCAAGTCTAAAGTCATTGAATTTCATGAGTAGTTTTTAGTGATGGTAAGGAATAATGAGGATATCTACATTTATTTTAACTTAACACCAATAGTAATGATTTTGAATGCTAATAAATGTGTCAGCACTTTGATAACGACATTTTTATGAAGGGGAATTTGTTCATATAAAAATAGATTTGAAGTGTACCTTATGTGCTGATTCTTACAGGTTCTCAACTTTTATTTGCCCTATAAGACTGAAAACTCAGATAAGTTTTTAAACCCTTTCTCCGTGGCTTATAAAGTAACATTTATGACATAACACAGCAATACAATTTATTAACTTATAATTAAATTATAAAGTCAAAATTTTCTTTATATACTTTATACTTACTATTTAAATACTTGGACAAGAAAGGTGATAGTGATTGTGGTGGTATTCCTAATAATAATAAGTAATGATAACCCTGATATTTACTATGGATTTATTACATGCTCTAAACTAGAGTAAGCACATTGTGTTCATTATTTTATTAATGAAAATTCTGTTAATTCATCATCTCACTTAATCCTCACCACATCTAAGTGAGGTCATTCCTATTTGTATACGCATTTTAAAGGTGGGGACACTGAGGGGTAGCGGGATTTACTGACTTGCCCGAGGTCGAGGTCACAGCGCTGTGCATTACGGAGCCGGCGTGGAGCCGCTGCAGAGCCTGGGTGCTGGCTGTGCCTGACGCGAGCCCCCGTGGCGGGGCGCAGGGAGGGAGCCTCTCAGGGAAGAACTACGTTACTGGGGGCTATCTTTATCATTGTATTTCCTCCCCTGTCACTGCACCCCGTTTAAAAAAAATACATTAATTATTAGAACCATTGCTAGCAGAGACTTATAGTCAGGCCTGTACCTTCAGGTTTTCTAGAGCCGGCCCCTTCTTCAAAATCCAGCTCAATTTCCCTTTCATGAAGTCTTAAAACATCCTCCAGTTCTTTTCCTTTTCTGAATTCTCACAAGAGTGCACTGTTTATTTTATAATTTTGTTAACATGCTTTTATCTGTCTTACCATCTTCCTAGCATTGTAGTGCTTTAGAGCTGAACGGGGCCTTAAGGAAAAGTCCATGTACCCATTCTGAGGCTGATTTGTTCTACTAGGTTGAGTTTCTTTACTAGTATTAGCTCAGTGTTTGCTGAATGTCAGGAAACTATTAGCATTGCTGTTATCTCTTTATTCAGTATGACATTATCCGTGATGCCGTTTTAACAACACAGATACACTATTTCACGTTCTGGTCAGTCCATGGTTGTGCTAGTATATTGGTATAATAGTAGAAACTATTTGAAGAGAACAAAACTGATGTAGCTGTTTTACTCAGGGTTGGAATGAACTTGGGATAGGGAAAACTTGAATAAATAATGGAAAACAGAGTTTGAAAATAAAGGTTTAAATCGTATATAGAAAGTTAAATTAATAGCATTCAAATCAAATGTATAGGAGAATGGAATAAAATGTTCTGGAAACATAATAAATGTTGAGCTATGTGCCAGACACTGTGATAGGCACTGAAAATACCGTAATCAGTGCTCACTTGGTCTGTACTGACAGGAATTCAGGGCTCTGTAAGAAAGTCTCACATTTTACAGTTCACACGCAGTTTTCCCCACAGAAGCACCCCTAACAATAAAGGAAAGTCAGATGCCTTAGAGAGACCTGATGAGCAAGACCGAAGCCACCCCTAGAAATGTGATTTTTGTTATTTCCTTTATCTTAAAAATTAACAGGCATTTAAAATTGTACTCGATTATATCCATATTTATTCTGTTATAAGAATGTTTTTCCCCCTCCCCAATTGTCTACAATCCAGAGAGAGATGAACTGTGTCTTGTTGTGAATTCAAGAGCCCTTGGGCACTCTGCAGAATTCTCCCTGGGCTGCACCTAACCAATCCTGAGAGACCAGAGGCCTACGGTTATTTGACCCCCGTAGTGGCCCTGCATCCAAGGGCCGAGAGCTTTGTCTGACTCCTTACTCCTAATACACATTATATAACTGTGTAACATATTTAGTTTTTCTTTTCTTTTACACCTGAATTTTTATGGCATTATATTTATCTACTCCGAGAGAGAAATAGCTTTTCACGTAGTCTAAAGGCTGTTTTTTTCTTTTATTTGTTTTTATGATAGCCAGGTTAGGTTACAATTTTGTTAAATTTCTTAGAGTGATCTCTTAAAAGCAGAGCTGTAAAACTTGTAGTTTTTAGTAGTCTTACTTTCTCAACACTTTTTAAATTAGTGGTTTGTTTTTGCAAATAAATACATTTTTGTGTCACTGAAGTATGTCATTTTAGTGATTGTATGCTAAGACTTTTTTTCTATTTGAATATATGCCATGCATTGTATGGCAATGAAAACCTCAACATGACTTTTAAGAAAAATTGTTTTGGATTATTAGAGGTCTGCTGTGGTGAGCTTGAGATTTCATACACTTTTTTTTCAATCCTTACTCAAGGATATGTTTATTGATTTGGGGGGTGGGGAGAAAAACATCGATGTGACAGAGAAACATCAATCAGTTGCCTCCTGTACGCACCCTGACTGGGGAATCTGCAACCTAGGTAGGTGCCCTGACCAGGAATTGAACCCGCATCCTTTTGGCGCACAGGATGATGCTCCAACCATCTAAGCCACCCAGCCAGGGCTGATTTGATAAACATTTATAGCCAGAATGATTTGGACATGTAGGATATAGATTTGCAAGAAAAACATTTTTACAATAAATAGAAATAGATGCAGGTATTATTCTAATATACAACTTAGAGTGGGTTTAAAATAGAGTGTCTAAGGTTAATCTTTAACTAGGTTTTGGCTTTACTTCATCTAGAGACCTTTTTTATGTATGGGGATGGAGCAAATATAAATGTCCCAAATTCAAATGGTTGAAATAATGTCCTAACGTCGGATTTCTTCATTTTACGTTTTCAGTTGTTGACCTCCTCTACTGGAGAGACATTAAGAAGACTGGAGTGGTGTTTGGTGCCAGCCTGTTCCTGCTGCTTTCGTTGACAGTGTTCAGCATTGTGAGTGTGACGGCCTACATCGCCCTGGCCCTGCTCTCGGTGACTGTCAGCTTTAGGGTGTATAAGGGTGTGATCCAGGCTATCCAGAAGTCAGACGAAGGCCACCCGTTCAGGTGAGATGTCTGGGAAATGGGGTGAACTTTGGCAAAACCGTGAACCAGATTTACATTGAGACTTTATTCTACTATCTGTAGTTACAGGCATGCATTTTTTACTGCTTAAAGATAATTGCATATTTTTGCTAAAAAGCTATACCAAAAGCATCTGCTTTTGAGATTTCCTAAATGTCATTTCATAGGTTCGTGATGGGTTTATATAGCATTAGTCTAACTCTACTACTTATTAGTAATATTTATTAGAAGTAGGTATTGGTTGTCTAATTTTACTGCAATGGAAGCTGTATCTTTTTAACATATGAGGGGGGGACCCCTAAAAAATAGAATTATCTTCTGGAGGGCGAGCCCCTTGTAGTACAGTCTCCCCCCACTTGGTGAGTGTTCTAGGAACCCATCTGTATCAGTGTACCAGCTGGTGGTGTTGTGAGAGGCTGTGTTCAGCTTCAGTGAATTTTTTTTGAAGACTCTTTGAAAAGGTTTGCCCATTTCATGGTGGGTGATTTACGAGCATACCTGCTCACACCACGCTGAGTGTTAAGCATTTTCTGACCAAAAATGGCATGACCCCCATGCCCCACCCTCCCTATTCATCTGATCTCACCCCAGCAACTTTTTTTTGTTTTCCCGGATGAAAAAAGTCCTCAAAGAGAAATGTTTTGCCAACGTGGAGGAGGTGAAACAAAAAATAGCAGAAGCACTAAAAGGCATCAAAATTGATGAGTTTAAAAACTGTTTTGAGTAGTGGAAAAAAGTCTTGATAGGTATATTGTATCAAATGGAGAGTACTTTGAAGGTGACTGAAGTTTAAACATGGAAGAATAAATACACAATATTCATAAACAAATTCTGTTCTTTTAGGAGAGTCCCCTCCTAGTTATGATTGGTGAGAGTTATATTTTCTTTATTGCTTACATTTTATGCTGATTATTAGAAGTATTTTTCTTTCCAATAGTATGTTTATATTTTTCTGTTGGCTTTCTCATCATGCCTGTATCTTTTTTAACCATTCCTTCTCTATCTCTTTTTTTCTCATTCCTTAAGGCATTACTTTTGTATTGTCCTTACAAGAGTTCCTTTATTTCAGCATCTCCTTGACTCTAAACCTTCATGCTGCCTTTGTGTTTACAAGGGCACATACTAGCATTACGTGTCTAATTGCTGAAGGGTACAAACCTTAGCTTGGGTCTTCTGCCTCACTTCACGCTTAGCGTATTTTTCCGCCCCTTTGTAAAAATTGGATATAATTGACATAAAACTTGGATTTTTTTTTTTAGTGTGCTCACAGAATTGTATAACATCACCATATAATTCCAGACATTCTCTTCACACCAAAAAGACCCTTCATTCCCATCAGCAGTCACTACCCTCCAGCCCCTGACAACCACTAATTCGTTCTGTCTTTACATGAACCTTTTTTCTCAAACTTGTCAATCTCTATCAGTGGCACCACTGTTATCCTGATTTAAGGGTCCCAGTTTTAATGTTATCTTTGCTTGTTTCCATTTCATAGTAAACGAAATAACCAAATTTTGTGGCTTCCTCTCTCCTTCCGTCTAGACCAGGAGGCCACACACGGCAGCCCTGGGCCAAATCCCAGCCGCTGCCAGCTTTCGTCAATGAGATTCTATTGAAACACAACCACACTCAGTCACTCAGCAGCTTGCGTGCTGTAATAGCAGAGTTAAGTGGTTGTTACAGAGACCATGTGGAATTCAGAGCCTAAAATATTGTACTTGCTGCCCGGCCCTTTACGGAAGTAGTTTGCCCTCCGCGGGCTGAGCCTCACTTGTTAGCACGCTGGTTTCTGGGCACCTCAGATCGCTTTAACTCTACAGTTGTTGTCAGCTTAGTTTTCCTCCAACAGCACTTGTATCACATTATTAGGGATGGGGGCTTCCTGTTCATTACAGGATGAGATCCAGATGTCGTTGTCTTGTCTCTCATTTATCCCTTCCAGGGTTTTGTGCCTATTTTCATGCTGCTGCCTTTTTATCCCCCCAGATGCCCCAGTCTGTCATGTGTTTTATTTGGTTCTGTGTTTGGTTTCAAGACCTAGCTAACACTGGCTCACAGTGATCTGAGAATTAACTTCCTATTGCATTGAGTATGGCTTTGAAATGTTCTGTAATTGTTCCACATATGGACAATTTTTATTTTTAAGATTTTACTTATTTTTAGAGAGAGGGGAAGGGAAGGAAAAAGAGAGGGAGAGAAACATCAATGTGTGGTTGCCACTTGTGTGCTTCTACTGGGGACCTGGCCTGCAACCCAGGCATGTATCCTGACTGGAAACCGAACCAGTGACCCTTTGGTTCACTCAATCCACTGAGCCACACCAGCCAGGGTTCATACATGGACAATTTTTAAAAATAAGGTATAAACATTTAAAAAACTATTCGGGCAAGATAAGTATCTATTTAGGCATGAATGAGTATGTCACTACCTAGAACATTATCCAGTTGATGTTAGTGGGTAGGCTTAATTGGTTTTCCAGCTTATAGGAAGAGGCCTACTACATTATTTTGCATATTGTAAAGACTGGTGATTTGTTTCTCTCTAGCTTTCTCTACATATTGATGAAGTAATAATGTTATGTAAGTTTGGGGGAGAATCCAACATTTACTGAATGGCTGTTATGTGTCTGGCCTTTTATGTACAGGCAACTCAAAGATAGATGGGTGGTATTACTCCATTTTACAGAGGGGAACAAACTTGAAGTTAGGAACTTGAAATTGCAGCTTTAACATGGCAGAGCTATATCATTTCACAAGTCATAAAGGAATATGATTTTTAATTAGTTATATTGAAATATATAAAAACACTGTCAAGTGAAAACTTCTAAATTACAGTATAAATTTTAGACATTATTGGATTTTAAAGAATTTTGGAAAATTTTTTATATATGTATATATATTTTTAAGATTTTATTTATTTTTAGAGAGTGGGAAGGGAGGGAGAAAGAGAGGGAGAGAAACATCGATCAGTTGCCCCTCACACACCCCCAACTGGGGACTGACCCACAACCCAGGCATGTGCCCTGACTGGGAACCAAACCAGTGACCTTTTGGATCTCAGGCCAGCCCTCACTTCACTGAGCCATACCAGCCAGGGCTCTACATTCTTAATTTCCTTAGAAACACTTTATTCGTAGCTCTAAGCGTAGGTCATTGTACATCATCCTAGTCGTCATGAATTAAATTCAGCCAGCACGCCAGTTTGATCTTGCTGGACCGTTATTCCAGCTTCCCCAGTCAAACTAGCGAAGACAGTGTTGTGCGGCTTGTATGGGTCCTGCGGTCAGTGGAAACAGTGCACTAATGACACATGAGTGCCAGCTGAACGAATGCAAAGGGCCACAGAGCGTCACTGAAGGAGAGGGCCACCTCTGTGCCTATGCGCCAGGCGTCGCGTCTCCAGCGCGAACGCACCAGTGGTACAAAGAAGCAGGATGCCAACCGGAGTTCTGTCAACCACTCTTCTATAGTTCTCAAAACTGCATCAATTAATTATTGCTGACTTAAAGGGAGTTGTGAATCTTAGACTATTTTTAACCCAATAGTAATAGCTTAATATTTGTTCATTAATAACAACAGTGTGCTAGACCATTGTATTAGTAAAGATATAGTTGTCCTTAACAGTTTATACTCTAGTAGGAAAAATATGCAAGTATACACATGTCCAGGTTTCAGGGCTGGATGTGATAAATACTGTAAGAACAATACAAAAGAAAGCATTGTTAGAGTTACATAATAGGGTTGGGAAAGAGAGCAGAAGAGGCTTCAGGTATGGCTGGAACTTGAGATGGAGCCAGCCGACGGTGCGATGCCACCAGCTGTGAGGGGAGCAGTGTGGATTGGGACAGCTGTGATCAGCAAGGGCATTAAGATTAAGAATGTTGGATGAATGGTTCATTTTGGCTGCAATATAGTCAGTACTGGAAAATAAGATTGAAAAGATTTAGGGGGACTCTAGTTGGAAGAAAGTTGGAACTGTAGAATCACAGAATGTTTGAGCCTGAAGGGACTTTGGAAGGTGTCTTTCTCTAATTTGTATGCAGACTTGGAACTCTGACCCAGGGAAGTTACACGCCTGTACGGCCTTTAGGAGCACTATCTAGGAAGCTCAAATAAAACTAACCCGTCGTTGGCTGAAGGGAATGGGGTAGGATGTTAACAGATTAGGGGTTTGTTTGGAGACTGATAGAGTATTTCAGTTTGTAAACAATGAACACTTGAACTAGCATGATGCACAGTGAGATGAGGAGACATATTTGGGGTATATTGCAGAGGTAAAACTATGGAGAAAAGGAGTTATCAAAGAGGAATGCCATTTTTGATACAAATAATGTTTACCGACGTGGGGAAGTCATGAGGAGCGTCTGAATAAGGAACTACTTCCAACAGATTTGGGAGAATGCCTAGCACTTCCGATTTGGTTGTACTTTGCCAAGATAAAATGGCTTCTTTGAAACATAACTAATGAAGCAATTCCTTGCATTAATGCAGACTCGACTATCCCCCAGCCCCAGCTAGAGCTGTTGTCTTCTTAAATTGAACAATTCCAGCTATCCCAGTATAGAGTAGGGTATCTAAATTTACAGTAGCTGTTATGTTTTACTGGGATTGCCGGTGTGCTGCTGGCACCATTTCACAGCCTGGGGCTCGGCATTTTGGGTAGGTTCCCCTATAGATCGGGCGGGGAGAGTGTAGTATTTGGAATGAATGAGATCTTTACTAGGAAAACTCAGTGAAACAACATAATGTCCACTTGAAGAAAAAAACAAATCCATAAAGTGACTACCATTTATTGATACTTCTTTGTGTCTGATTGTGGTAAGCACTTTACTAATTGAACCCTCCGTGATAATCTCCATTTTACAAAAGAGGAAACAGGGTTAGAGGGAAGACTAAATAACTTTCCCAAGTTACACTGCCAAGTAGGTGGCAGGCCTTAAGATTCAAGGTCAGGCAGTCTGGCTTCGAAACATCTTTTTTCTGTGCTCATCGGCTGACAGCATGTGTCAGTGAAACAGTCCTTCCTTGGTGAGTGTTTAGTTTGACAACTGAGGGCTTTTATGGTAAATTATTTTCTTTTGCAGCTGTGTAATCGCTGACTGCAGACACCCAGGGAAGACTCCCTCTGATCGGTGACAGTTACGCTGTGTTTGTTTCCTAGGGCGTATCTGGAGTCCGACGTCGCGATATCCGAGGAGCTGGTGCAGAAGTACAGCAATTCTGCTCTCGGTCACGTGAACTACACGATAAAGGAACTCCGGCGCCTCTTCTTAGTTGATGATTTAGTTGATTCTCTGAAGGTAAGTCTATCTGCTTTTCGTTTTGACATGCCCCAAGTTTAGTATTGAAAGAGTTAGGAGTGCTGTTCTTTTTTTCTGTATTCAGGTAAATGATTAAGATGCAGTGAAGTCCTGTTACAGTGAACTTTGGTCTCAAAGGTCAGAATCCACTCAGATATTTAACACGGAGGAAAGTACTTTTCTTTTTTAAAGGAAAATAAGTCATAAATTCATACTTTTGGAAATCATAAAAAGGAAAAGTGAGAAAATTAAAGGGACTTTTGACAATAAGAATAAAGATGAATAGATTTAATGCCAGACATGATTTAATGTTAGTGTGGTAGTTGATGCGGGCTGCGAAAGAATTCACAGAGAGGAGAAAGTACAGAGTCAAGCTTTTATTTTACTTTCCCAAGAAAGGGGAAGGGCTAGGTGCGGAGAGCTGCACCAGCGCTGAGGGGTGGGGCCTTTAGCTTTCATTGGATTCTGATTGGTTATAAGAGGGGGCAGGGTTGCTGTTGCTTGGCACCTGGGCTGTTGGGGCGTTGCAACGCAGGAGGTTTCAGGTGGTTTTGCGGAAGCTGCAATTTGCTCCAATGTCATCTTTTGCCTGCGGCTGTGGGGGGCGATTAATCATGGTCTGTTCTTGCTTTCGAGTACCAGTGTTTTTCAGTCCTGGGGACATAAGCTCATAAGAGTAAAATGACAGTCCTATTTAACAAGGTCATTGGCCTGCTTGGCAAATGGCACCACTATAGCAAATGGCGCAGGCTTTGTCCTTTCAATCTGTTTGATTTTGTTTTAGAATGTAGCACTTAACGTTAATTTCTTACCTTGTGTGTGATTCATATACACACACAAGCTATTTCATATCTCGGACTCTTTCTTAGCATGTTTATTCTGGAAGAGCTTTAATATTCTGAAGCACCTCAACTAATCTTCAATTGGGAATTGTTGGAAATTTTTCTTGAGATTTTGGATCTTGCTACATAGCAGCTTAGTCTTGCCTTGCATTATAAACTCTCCCAAAGTTCCAACTGACCCAAACCAGTATACAGTCATGTAACAGGATCCCCAGCGCTGGGGCTGTGGGGACCTAAGTGCTTTTCCGTAGAACTTCCGTTTCTTTGCTGTTGTTGTTAGGGACCACGACTCTGCTTAAGGCAGACTTGTTTCCACTCCAAGCCTGTATATAAATGTACTATAGTAGTAATTATCATAACTGTTTTTTTCCAAGGGTAATGCACTGGTTTGCAATGTATCATGCAAGCCAAGGATATCATAGCAATAGGATGATTGGGCTTTTAGGCCTAGGGAAACAATTTCTGGGCTGGTCAGAATAGATTTAAATGCCCAAATTGCTTTTAACAGACATGTTAGCCTTGGTGAGCCCGTAGATGGACTTGGTTTTCAGCTGCGTGCCTCTCTCAGTGTAGACTTGGAACCCCAGTTCCTAACAACATTAATGGTAATAATGTCGTTTACTTTTCTTATCTCTTTTGTGTAGAGCGTTTGCATATGGTAACTTATTTTAGTAGTGTTTCGATGTCAGTGTATACTCAAGATCATGGCTACGGTATTTGGGGTGTTTGATCAATTAGTTTCAAAAGGAAAGAAACATTGTGGAGTAGGTGAATTGGACTCGTACAGAAGAAACCGGTCGTGTTCACTGAGGTGACGTTTGCTTTGTAAAGCTGGAGTGTCGGGGTAGAACATGCACGAACAGTTATTCAGGAGAAGGTACTAGTACATTTGAAGAAGAGTTTGTGGGTGGAAATTGAGAAGAGACGCTATAAATAGTGACACAGCTTCAGACAGCAAAGGACCGTCTCTGAATTTAGCAGTGGTGGGGGTGACTCCAAGTAAAGGCACTGGGACACTTGATAGAGGACAGTGTCATTGTTTTTGTAGACGGGATAAAAATCGCAGCAGACATAAGCCAAAATTCCTCCTTCATGTTTGTGTAGTATGGCTATGAAGGCAGCTATATGTTTATAATTGAACTTTTTTCTTGGGAGAAGAGGCATTCTTGAAGAAATCTGTTTAAAAACAGAACAGATTGATCTGAGAATGACTCATTATGTTCCAGTTTTTGTAAGTTTGAGTTGAAGGTTTCCACTTTTCTTTAATCAAAAGAACACCTACTTGTTCTTGCAGAGTTGACTTACCTGTGTGCATTCTCATGTGTAGACACAACATGGTGTGGAAATTACTTCTAAAGGCTAGGGAGGAAGGAAATGTTAGAAGAGGTCTGATTAAATACTTTAAAAACCTTTAAAATGTTTTTGCACAGATGTTTGAAAGTAGGATATGAGGAAATTATGAATAACCTTTATGAGATCATTTCTTTTTGCTGTTGAATATCATTTAAAAATTTTTTTTTTTTTTTTAAATATTTTATTTATTTATTTTTTAGAGAGAGGAGAAGGGAGGGAGAAAGAGAGGGAGAAACAGCAGTGTATGGTTGCCTCTCACATGGCTCTCACTGGGAACCTAGCCCGCAACCCAGGCATGTGCCCTGACTGGGAATCAAACCGGGACCCTTTGGTTCCCAGCCCGTGCTCAATCCACTGAGCTACACCAGCCAGGGCTAAAAATTTTTTTTGAAAACTACCTTAGTTTTTTACTTGTTAAGCAGCTATGCTTTTCATGAGGAAGCTAGCATAAATGGGAGAAACTCAACTCGATAAATTCTTGCCTTGGGTAACTTTGCTGACTTAAAAGTAACAGGAAAATGGCACATAATGAGACATTTACTTTCTGGAACATTTTATTTGTATATGTTTTCTTACATTTTTAAGACATTGTTAATATTGGGAAAAAAGACTTGCATTAAAAATATAGTTTACTACTTTTCAATCTTGAGGATTAGCAGTACTTTTGAAAAGAAAAAGTAAAAGAACAAAATGTGTAGGAATGGTTTTCTTCAATAGTGTTTTTTGGCAAGTGCAGAGCTCAAGGAAAGCTGCTTGGTGACTCCCCAGAAAGCAGTTCTTTTTAGCGCTCCAAAAAGTAACAGTTGTTTCAACATATTAGCCTGTAGGATGAACTTTGCATTTAAGTCTCAAAACCTATTAAGGCAAAAATAAGGCCGGGGATCTTTTTCTCTGAATGCAAAGGTGATGATGATGCACACGAAGGTCTTCCTTGATGAACTGTGGTTCTGCTGCACTGGGTGACGCTTTCTTACTGCCCTGGTGTGTGAGCAGCACACATTCCGTCTGCCTGTCTGTCCCCACTGGATGGGGTGCTGTAGACACTTGCTCAAAATGTCTCTTAGTGACAAAAAGCTGATAAGACACTTAATGCTCTTGGACTCTTCGTAAAAATGATTTAACTAATTCTCTTTCTAGAAAAAGAGTTCCTTGAGTGCTTGTCATTCTTACCCCTTACTTTTTGTTTCTCTCCAGAGCATTTTTTAAAAGAAAGTGATTTTCTTTCTCTGTTACTATTTGCCTTTTAGCCACAGTAGTTGGTAGGAGAATCATAGTCTGTCTCCCTAAAGCAAGCAAAAAGTGGTTTTTTAAATTCTCATTTTTTTAAAATCCTATTCAATATCAAAGAAAAATTGATTTGCCCTTATTTATTTCCTTATATTCAAATTTTAAATCTGTGGAAAGTTTACAGTAACTGGCCCCGGTCTCTCTTGTTACCAGATGAATTTGTGGAACACGGAGTTTTAAAAAATTTTATAGGAATGAGCTTTTGATTGGAATGACTTTGATTTTATATGATTCATAGCTGGAAAAATGGAAAGTATCCTGATTTCAAGAAGATGTAATGGGAATTAGTGTTGTTTATGATTTTTTTTTCATTTAGAAAATAAATATTATATCCATCTCTGTGGCTTATTTAAAATAATAGCTTTTGAACAAAAATTTAAAAGACAGTTTTCTATAACACACTGTCTTCATAAAGGTTTGGTGCCCTCAAATTTATGTAATCTGCATTTCTAGATTCTGGGTTACAGTTATCACTACTTCTATTTGAAACCTTCTTCTTCAGAAACTAAAAATTTTAGAGCCACCAGTGTTAGCACAGCAAACTACTTCTGCTTGCTTATTACCTTTCGGGGGGAGTGTGAGGGAGCAGCATATTCTTTCGAATGTGACTGAAGAAATAACCAAACTCCAGGAGAGACCTTATGGAGAGACCTGATGTGAGATGGTGGTTATCTGTGCCTGGTCCCGGTCTCCTCTTGGTGGGCGACTTGTACCAATAAAAATGGGTTCTGCAGACCTTCCCTTTTAAATTCTTTGTAATTGTTCCATTTGTTTTGCTCCTTTGCAATTAAGTATAAGCTTCTAAGTCCTAGAAAAGATTTCAAGTGTCTGTAGATTGAGCAACAACCCATTTCTCAAAGGATTAATTCTAGGCAAATATTAAGGGCAAAATCACTGAAAAAATTATTCCTCATTCCATTCAGTAGAACTTATTTCAGACATTAGTATAAAATTTAACCGCAGCTCAAATGTTTTGACCAGTCCACAGGCTTTGTTTTAAAAATTGTATTTCATAAAGTGGGTTTGTGCAATCGAGTACCAGACATAGACGGGAGGAGACGAATGAATGAAAGGGGAAGCAAGGAGGAGTGTTCCCTAGTAAAATTCAGTTGTGAAAGCTGGGTGTGTATTCCTGTCTTAGAGAGTCTAATGTATGTTAGTTTATTAGTGCCTGACAAGTCAGAAAGAGGCTGGAGAACTTTATTTAACCTAGTATTTGTCAACCTTGTTTAAATAACACCCGTTACCACCGGAAAACTAGTAAGATGCTAGTTTGAACAAACTCAAACCCCACCTAGTTAAGATTCAGTTCCATTTCTGTGGCGGGCCCTCTGTGTAGGGTCTTTGATAGGGGCGCCCGCTTTAAAACGTGGCCCTCAGTGTTGGCTGTACATCGGAAGCACCTGGGGAGCTGTAAAATTTACTGACACCTGGGGAGGGGGATGAAGGGATCCCATCTCATGAAATTATGATGTAATTTTTTAGGGACTACTAGATGGAGGATCTCCATTTTTAAAAGTCGTGGCATTAAGTGGCCCAGGGGTGTCCGACCTTTTGGTGTCTCCGGGCCGCGCTGGAAGAAGAAGAGTAGGCCGGGCCACAGACACAAATGGACACTGATGAGCAATAGTGTTTTAAGTGAATTTATGATTTTGTGCTGGGCTGCATTCAGAGCCATCCTGGCCGTGGGTTGGACACCCCTGCACACTGGGCTCTGGGTTGTCCCCATGCCCAACCTGCTCCCCACTATAAAAGAAAAGCATATGACCATCCCTTTGGGGCTCAGCTTTGGGGCATCTTGAGTAAGGCTCTGAACTTTATTAGTTTCCTGACTTTTGAAACCTCAAATTCCAAGAAAAAGTCTAATTTATTTAATAGATACTAAGACTAGGTATTTTAGTCATGGGTGTGTGGCTCTGTGGACTGATTGCTGGCTTGAGAACCAAAAGGTTGCAGGTTCAATTCCCAGTCAGGGTTATATGCCTGGGTTGCGGGCCAGGTCCCCAGCTGGGGTGAATGAGATTCTGACATTTCTCTCCCTCCCTTCTTCACTCTAAAATAAATAAATAAAATCTTTTAAAGAATAAAAAAATAAAAAGACCCAGTATTTTAGGCAAAGGTTCTTTCTTTTCTTTCGAATGGCTTTGAGAGATAAGAGACTAGATTCTATGTGATGGCAGTTCTGTGACTGTCGGCGAAAATATGTTAACACTGTAAGAAAATTTCTAGCTCTGGTAGCCATGATGTTCCAGAATACAATCTTAAATCTGAAAGTGAGCAAAAAAGGCCTCACTCCAAAAATAGCTGACCCAAAACAACATTAAAATCTGGCCCTCAGGCTTCCATGGAGTTATTAACATACACACTTCGACAGTTTCCTTTCTGGTTTCTTTGGCTCACAGAAAAATTACAATGGAAATGGGCTGGAGAGAATGGAGGCAGTCAAAGTGACATTCACAAGCGAAGCTGGAGATGTCAGAAAAGGTCAAATACTTCCCAGTGTTTAAAAATGCAGAAAAAGTTTGAAAATGTCAGAATTGCCATAGGAATTTCTGAAATTCTATTAAGGACCCTCTCTTCGCTTTCTTTAAAAGCGCCCCTCCCCCCGCATCGAGGCATCACCTGATGAAAGCTGCAGGGCGTCTCGGATGAGGTACACAGGCAAATGTAGCGTCCCGGGACTGAAGACAAACAAGACATGGCCCTTGCCCTCGTTCAGTATTTGTCAGACCTTCGCTGGACTTGGCCCTCTTTCCTCCAGTTCATTACTGCCCAGAGAGAGATGAGCTTTGACTTGCACAGTTTATTTGCATTGGCTGTAATACTGAAAAGCATTTGTCATGGAATAGCGTAGAATTTGTAGGTCTAAAATAAGAGCAGCTTTTTAAAAGTGTTTATTGACCTTTTTCCTGCCTCTTTATGATAGCTGCATATTCATGGTAAATTCCCATTGTAGTGTATTTACAGTATAGATTCTGGAGGTGGATAAACCTGAGATCCCTGTGACCTCCAGTCTGCCAACATCCTTAATCTTTCTGCGTCTTGGTTTCTTCCACCATAGGGATAACAACAGTACTAAATTTTGGGGTTGTGAATTGACCTAATTAATATAAGTTCCAAAAAAATGGTAGTTGCTGCTTCATTATGTAACAGTTACAGTAACTGTGCATTTGCTGGGCGCTCATCCTTACCACACTCCTTTCTCTTCTGGAAACCCTGACCCAGTATTTTTGTTTTGGGTGTCTGAAGTGTTAAATTTTCTCCAGACTTAGCTGTAACATTTAAAATTCTGTAATAACATGTAAAAATGTGAATTTCTGGTCTCTCCCTTGAAATGGGAAAGCGGGGCGTCAGGCCTGCAGCGGTCGCTGGCAGCAGTGGGGAGCCGGGCTGCGGCGCGTCTTTGAGGAAGAGAAGGCCGTGTCTGCTGCCCTGGGCCTCCCCCCACCTCCTCACGCGGGTATGTCACCTGCCTGGCCCCACACGCACTTGAGGCCTCTCTCCAATCTCCTCTGCCTGCAGAGAGCCTGGCATTTAGGAAGTGCCCTCCAAGGGGCAAGTACAGGACACTTGAGCCCCTGGAAAGACTAGGTGTGATGACTTGGGCTTCTCTCCATGTGGGTTTGGAGTGGGGCCTTGTCAGTGACTTAGTGACCAAACTAGGACTTTTGCTTGTGTGTGTTCACATCTGAATTCGGTTACATAGGGTATCTTTATTGCTAAAGCAGTTTCTTCTAAAATGGGAGAGGTGGACTGGTTTTCCCTTCAGACTTGTATTGGTGATGGATGAAAATAGCTCTGTTGCTCTATAGTAAACTTGCTCAAGTGCAGAAGTTATACTTAGCTCTGCAATCGGAGCCCATAAAGCTACGTGAGAGGGAAAAGGCTTGCTAACTGGGGTCCTATTTCAGACCTTTACTAGTGGCTCCGCAGCAGTTGTGAAGACGGGGGCAGCATTTAAGTTCTGATTTTCAGTGGACAGGTGTTCACAATGCTTGAGTATGTTTGCTTAAACATTAATTAAACTCAGCTTTATGGGTAGCTGGAGTGTTGCTGTTTGGATTCCTCCACCGACTGTCAGTTCTACAAAGTGTCTTCCTAATCTGTAGGAGATAAGTTTACTAGAGTTTGGAAACCGTGACTGCTGCTCAACACCCAGCTCTTAGTAGGCATTCAGTCCGATTTGGTTGAATGAAGAAAGATATGGAGAAAGATATGCTTTAGATCAAAAGCGTGAGCATACTGGCCCATGGCCTGTTTTGTATACCTTGGGAACTAAGAATGGTTTTTACATCTTTAAAGGATGGTATTCAAAGGTAATACTCAAAGAGCACGTGACAGAGAGCCCCTGTGGGCCACACTTACTGTCTTTCTTCACAGAAACAGCTCGGCAATCCCTGCTTTAGGTCATGGAGGGGCTAACGCCTCTCCTTTTCACTCCCACCATGTTCCACGTACCTACATAATCCTCGTAGGTGCTGGCATCGTGGTGCCGCGTGGTTACCTACTAGTGAGTAGCACAGAGCGATTGCCAGGAACAGGAAGGCTTTTAATAAGAAACAGAGGAATTGCTGGTATGAGTATTTAATAAAATCCAGACCGACGGTGGTTATAAGTCTTTAAGATCTGCTTTGAACTGTCATTGAGTCTTTGTTCTATATGATGTCAACAAGTTTTAGAACTGGAAGAAAACATCAAAGTTCTCTTGTCTAGCCATTCATAAAGTATGGAGAGGAAATAAAGGACTTCTCGAAAGGAAGCCCCATTTTGGAAGTGTAGTCTTTCCCAGACTGCCCATGTGATGACCAGGGGGCAGTGAGACCTTCCCGCGGGCGGGCTGCTGACCTCGCTTTTCTTCAGCGTCGGCATCTGCCATAGTTACAGTGGTGCCTGCCTCATAAAGTTGTCAGGAGAAGTGAGTGAGTTTCTGTTCGTAAGGCGTTTAGAATAGTGCCTGGCACTAACGTATAAGAACTATATTGGTGTTTGTTAAATAAATAAAGAAGGCAGTGACTAAAGAAGCGTAATGGTCAATTTCAGTAATTGGTATAAAAGTGTGAGTCCTCATTCCCGGGTTAAGTATGGCTGTTAAAACATGTATCACTGAGCAGACAGTGCCTCTGATCCGTAATCCAGTGCTGGGGGTGATATTTTTGGTACCTGAAACCTAGTCTCTTTGATAATAAGTACTCCCTGCCCCTTCGTTTACTATTCACGTGTCTGAGATTTTAATGTCTGAATTATTCAGCTCATGTAGACCTTCATTTAATTTGTTAGTACTTTAAAATCAGATTGCATATGACTTCTCACAGTACCTTTTCAGTCTTGCCATTTAAGAGCTAAATGCTATATTAGAACTGGAGTTACTAAATGGTACCTTTGGCATGATTCTGATCTCAGAGAAAACAGAATCAGCTATTTACCTGATAGTGTACTCCAGAGAAAGTGAATCAAATCTGTTGTTTTAATTAGGATTCTGAAATCCTGAATTGAGTGTGGTGATTTAGAAATGAAATATCCGTATTATTTTACCAAGTCTCCAAAGAATATGCCTCTACCAGGTTGGCATTTAGGTGGGATGCTTTTATTTGAAAGCTTAGTTAAGAAGCTTTACTTGAATTTTTTTTAATAGGCTAACATTATTTTCTTCCAGTTTGCGGTGTTGATGTGGGTGTTCACCTACGTCGGCGCTTTGTTCAACGGCCTGACACTACTGATTTTGGGTAAGTCCACAGACACGTGGGGATGGAAAGTTGTAGGAAAAGAATTGTGTGCAAGGAGCCTAGAGATTTTATTGGAGAATGTGCTTATATTGTAGGAAAAATAGAGATGTGTTTGAGGTTGTGATCTCTTTAAATAAATTGCTGGTGCTGTTTATTGAAATGCTACTTTAGTTCCTGAAGACTGCTCCAACTAACAGTGATGAACCAGAACGAGGGTGGCCTTATCTGAAGGTACAATCACGAATCTGCCTAACCAGGTAGTACCTGCGTTTGGAAGCCAGGAATGGTTCTCGCAGCCTCCCTTGGTTAATTCTTTGCTCTGGAGTGGCTCCCCACCACACCAGCAGCTGCATCCGGGAGATCCTGTGCATTTTTCCTTCTCTAGGAACACCGCCTGGCTAGCGCAAGAGTGTTTCTAGTTTGGTGACTTTGTAGTGTTTGTTCCCTCAATCACACCAGTCTGTTTTAAGGGTCCTGTGTTTCCTTTTTCAGCTCTGATTTCACTCTTCAGCGTTCCTGTTATTTATGAACGGCACCAGGTAATTCCTTAACTGCAGATTTCAGAATACAGAGCTCACTTTATTATGTGGAACTGAGAAATGTATCAGTGCCAGTTTCCAAAGTCTTAAAAAGTGGTGGCTTCTTTTGCCTTTAATTTGTTGGATCATAATGATGGTTAATCGGATTCTTTAGCAGTGCTAATTTTCTAATAACTTCTTTATACTTCTCTTTCAGGCACAGATAGATCATTATCTAGGACTTGCAAATAAGAATGTCAAAGATGCTATGGCTAAGTAAGTATTTAAAATCTGCAACTTTTTTTTTTTTTTTAAATTAAAATAAGGTGTACTGGACTTTGAGAACAGTGCAGTATTTTCATCTTTCAGGTGTAGTGACTATAGCAAATCAGACCTAAAGCGTGACATAATTGCCGAAAGATTTTTTCTAACATTTGGGTAATTTATTTCTGTGTTTGCTATGTATTTTTAAGGCTTTGTTTAAAACTAATTCATGAGGCCACAGTAGCAAAATTATAGCTCATAACTTGACATTTAGGATTTCATTTACAAGTAGTCCTTGAAGGATAGCATTTTAAGAAGCAGAAAACAAGATGTTTCAGATTTAAAAATTTCTACATTGACCTTTTCCTTCTCTCCTTTCCATTTGCAGAATCCAAGCAAAAATCCCTGGATTGAAGCGTAAAAATGAGTGAAAAAAGCCTGAAATAATTAACAGTAGGAGTTTATCTATAAAGGGGGTCTTCACGTGATTACATGGGGGAGGGGCGGGAAGAACGACACCTGGGCGGTGCAGCGCAGCTTCGCGGGTCTTCATTTTTAGGGTGCGGCGTCTGAGGGAGAAATGCCTGCCTGGACCGCCGTGTGCTCTTCACCTTAAGTATTGTAAGCTGCTATGTGTGGATTTAAACCATAACCATACTTGTTTTTCCTGTAAGAGACACTGGTGAATAAAACAAGATCTGAGAAAGCTGTGTATCGCACTTTGTTGCAGGTAGTCTTGCTGTATTTTGGGAATTACAGAGAAAGTGGAGCTGAAAAAAAAATAACCCTTTTCACAGTTCGTGCGCTGTGTATGGTCTGTGTAGAGTGATGCAGATTTTCCGAAATGAAATGTTTAGACGAGATCATACCACTAAAGCAGGACTGACAAGGCTTGCCTTGCTGGTATGTTCTAGGTGTATTGTGAATTTTACTGTTATATTAATTGCCAATATAAGTAAATATAGATTATATATATATCTATATATAGTGTTTTACAAAGCTTAGACCTTTACTTTCCAGCTTCCCCACAGTGCTTGGTATTTCAGTCATTGGTTATACGTGTGTAGTTTTAAATACATAAGCAGAAAAAAATATATTTCTAGGAGCACTACCATCTGTTTCCAACGTGAAATGAGGCCATGCTCATAGAACTCACCATTTAAACTTCACTGCACAGACTCACCGTAGTTAATTCTGTCACAAACTGAATCTGTGGACTGAATCTAATGCTTCCAAAAATGTTGTTTGCAAATATCAAACATTGTTATGCAAGAAATTATAAAATGAAGATTTATACAATTGTGGTTTAAGCTGTACTGAACTAAATCTGTGGAATGCATCGTGAACTGTAAAAGCGAAGTATCAATAAAGCTTATAGACTTAAAATATGCTTGGTATTTTGGTTTCCTGGAACTGCAGCAGATTGAAAGTACACACAAAGCGGGTATAGACTTTGCCTCAACCAGTGAGTTATTTTTAGAAAGGTTTTCAGCTCAGTGTGCAGCTGTGTTTACTCTGAAAACAAGAATGTTTACATAATCAAATTTACTTGACGCATACCAAAATGTGTTTAAATTATGTATTTTTATACTTTGATAATTGAAAATAAATTCATGCACCAATATTTTAACATAGACTACAGTGCAGGGTTTATGAACATACATAAAATCATACCATATAAATATTTACTAATAAGATTTAAGAAGTTTTCTTGACACAGAGACACTATTGCTCTTTAAATACAGTTGTACATATCATTGATCCATTTATTGGTCTTCCACACGGTTACTGCAATGCAGGAGTCAGTCAGTACGAAAGGTCAGTGGCACAGCATAGGCAGACATGGTTATCGCTCAGCATCACCAGTCACAGAAAACAAGGAGGACCGCGTAAGGACTAACTGGGCCCAACAACCTATCAGTGGGTTAATGTAAGGCATTAATAAATTGGCATATAAAAATAGCTTAATGAATGATCTAATCCATTTAGAATGCTGAAGCACTTCTGTGGTAAATGTTAATCTATTTAATTGAGAATGCTTCATTTTACCTTTTCCCTCAACTGACAACTAGCCAGTAATACAAGGTCCAAAGTAGGTCCGCTGATGGGAAGGACTCGGTGGCACGGGCCCGTGTGCTCACTGCCGTCAGGGGCTGGCCGAGCGGAACGTGCCATTGAGGTGGTTTGGAGCTGTCTTCTGGTTAATATTGTCCAAGTCACATCTGTTATCCGACCAACTCTGAGGAACTCCAAGTTAGATTATTTTGTTTTGTGATCTTGATTTATCAAATATTGTTGGGTTTAGGAATTTGTTCTGCAGAGAATTTTTTTTTTTTTTTAATCCAGACTCAACGTACATATAGTTCAGAAGCAAATCGGTGGTATCATGTCAACCCAACTCGGGGAGGGTAAACCCAGTCAGCCTCAGGTTACCTCATTCATTACTGTTTGATTTAACAAAATAAATGAGCTTTTCCTCCTGGAACCGGTGTTTTTCCTTCTGTTTTGTAGTAGAGATTTGTTTTTATTTGAATGCTATTGTGGATTTTGTGGGTTTGGCACTAAACATAATGAAAACTCCTTCTATTCCCTCCCTCTTGAATGTATTCCTTTGTTGCTCACCTTCCTATAGCCACTATTTCCCAAGCAGGTAACTGATGTCCTTCCTTTGGGAAGCCTTGACATAAACACACGACACAGGTGACAGACCAGGAATCTGCTAAGGGTCCTGTAGCCCTCCTCAGTTTCGAAGTATTAGCACCTTATGTAGAAAGGAGATAATTTGTGGGAGGTGAGACAGCAGCCCACGCAACTGGAAACTTTCAAAGGCACTTAATGGATATAAAACTCTGCAAACAAAACGTTAAAAAATTAAGTTTCTCAACTTGTTTATACATGGCTCATTTGGTTTTCGAAAGCTAAATGTGGAGAACAGAGGCTATCAATAGTTCTAGGACTTCGGTGCTTCTAACTTAAGCTGTCTTATTCAACTTATTTGTAAAAATGAACATTTTTAAAGTATATAGAAACATAATAGCAAAACATCTTTTGTAAAAGTTTTGATGCAAATTAAAAGCTACATATTGGTTAGGATAAATGAGGCTTTAAATTTTGTCAGTGGGCTACATTATCAGATAGGATTTTTTCTTTCTTTTCTTTTTTGTCAGCGTTGTTAGTAGGTATAGTTTTTAGTCTCAGGAACAGAGGCAAGCGGTCTTAACGTCTGAGAACTGACCTTCCTTCTTGGCATCACAGTTGGAGATTCCCAGGTCTGGGCGCAGTCTTACCACTCTACCAGCTTGCGGAGCCTGTGCGGCCTGCGGCACTGGAGGCAGTGCCAGCAGCTGGTGGTGAGGAGGTGGCTCGCACCGCCTCTGCAGTTGCTGGGTGGGAGCAGCAGCAGCAATAAAGTGAGAGGTTTCTGGCATTTATAGACATCGCCACACAAATACACTGGAAAAGCAGATCAAACAGTCCTTTTACATGGCTGGACTTGGACTTCTATCATGTGACAAAACAATCCTCCAAGTGCTCCAGAGTCAAGCTCTGGCGATGCAGTGAACATGTCAATGTCAATTTCCCCCCCCACCCCCCCAAAAAAGTAGACCAGAAATCTTGCTACCAATTAAAGATCTACTGCTTTATTTTATCTTTAAAGGTCTATTGTTTTTTGTTTGGCTCTTTCAGCAGCCGGAGTCTCTATGCTGAATGTGAGGACTTTTGGCAATTTGACTTCACACACTATCTCTCTTGTTAGCACTGAAAAGGTTTTATCAACTCCACTTGAGTGGCAGAGCCCTTTCTAGTGTTCAGCCAGAGCCAGAGATCACAGTATGCTCCCATGGCTACAAAGGCCTAGGGGCCCAGCATTTTAAAGGCCACTTCGAAGCCTTTTGTAGCAATCAAAAGTCACCTGCATCTGCTGCACCAGGGTGACTGGTTTGCTGACGTCTCTTACTGCTGGCTTGTTTACAGTTTGGCTGGTGCTGTCCTGAATGGATGTTCGCACTCCACGGAGAGCTGCTGTCAGTCCTATCTCAAGGGCTCTAAGTGCCAGCAGCAGCTGGCACCGGGGATGGGTGCTCACAGGCAGGCCATCAGAAGGCATCCTTTGGGGCTACATTCTACACAGTGCCTTTCAGTAGGAAGTGGGTTGACATTCTCTGCAGTGCCTTTTCCACAGCCTCACGTAGGCCATTTAAACGTCTGGAATGCACGCAATTCTTCTCCACCCTCTGCCCCCAGGAGTTTTGCTTTGGCTGAACAGAAGCCAATGTTCATGTTGCATTAAAGCCCTTCAACTACATGTGGAGAAGCTGAGTGACTTAGAATGAGCCTGTCCTGGCCGCCCCCCCTGCACTCCAAATAGGCAGTGTGGAAGGACAGAAGAACTCTGCCTTGGAAATGCTGAAGAGGCTGCTGTCATCTCTAGAGCTAGTAGGGAGGCTTCCACAATCACTGGGAGACCAGTCACACCTCGCAAAGCAATGCGTCCATTTTACACTGAGGAGAGGCTAAGGTCAAAAGCAGCCCCAATGGCCTCTCCCCTCAGCTGGTCTCTTACGTAAAATTGGGCAACATTTGCCCTGCTTGTTTCTCAGGAGGCTGAGGTTCAATATTATTATTTTTAAACCTCTTGGTTGTGGATTAATCACCGATCTTAAGAATACTGGTGATCTGTTAGAAGTTACGAGGATCAAGGACATTCTAACCTGAATGTCTAGAATGGCACTATGGCTTGTCCAAGAGCTCCTACTGAAGTGGGCTGTCTTGGGTCCCCCCCACCTGTCCCTCCACCCAGCAATGCTCGGAGTGGCTACCTCATGCCCTGGGCTTCTCGCCAATCCCAGGACAGTTCTAGTGGAGACACAGTCCTGTCGAGACATGGGCTGGGAGTCACTGGCAAAGACCTTGTCTTCCTTAGGACTCACTGGATTTCCTATTCACCGGCCTCCTCGGTGCCTCCCTGTGCCCCTGGGAGAGCCTGACCCGCCAGGCCCCTGAGGGGC
>PVJI01018358.1:0-33480 GCA_004026765.1 Micronycteris hirsuta | reverse complement strand
TCTGCAGCTCCTGCTGAGCGTCTGTGTCCTGTGGGAAGGTTCACGGGTGCCACAGCCCCGACGGGTGCTGGTCCCAGGTCCACCGGAGCCAGACTTTACTGGCCCAGACGCTCTCCACTTTGTCCCTCAGGGTCTGGAACTGAGAAGTAAGTACCTCTTCCCACCACTAAGTTCCTGAATTTGTGAACTGTCTCTACTGCTGTAATTTCTGCTTGCAAATCCATCTGTTTTGATGGCTGGGGGGGGGGGGTCACCTTTTTCCTTGAAATGCCTTGTCAAATGCAATCAATGCCACGCCACAGGTACCGCTATTTTCCAATATCGCTGCCGCTCACAGGTCTGTCCCCCTGATGCCTTCCAAGCTGCGCCCAGCAAAACCACGCTTTCCATCCCGAGTCACACCGACCAAGGTGCCATCGGTTCTGGGGAACAGCTCCCCTGCTGCCCACTGTCAACTCGAGAGCAATGCTGCACGCTTTAGGTTTTCAGTTATTATGTGATCTAACCGCACAGCCAATTTCTGAATCCATCGTGATGAACTGCAACTGTCGCAGAAGACAACCCACGGTTTTGGGGGCCTAGAACCAGAAACGTCATTTCTCACTCACTCTGCACTGTCCAGAGCAGGTGGGCGGGCGCGGTGCTGTGCCTTCCTGCTGTAGACGTGCTCCACGATGGGGACCATTCTCCACGCAGAGAGCCCTACACCGGCCATGCGACGCTCAGGCACGGAAGTGACCCCCATGGCCCTCCGCAGGCAGCTGGCCGTGTGGACCACAGTCGAGAAGTGCAATCCGGAAGATCAGAAGGTCAGAAGGCGCAGACCCAGCAGCACGGCGAGGACAGCACCGTAACCACCACGGGCACCAACGACTTGCTGGCTGAAGGTCTCTCCACATGATGTGAATGTCAAATTCAGGAGGCTCCACCGTCAGACAGCATCGGGCGGGGATTCCGCCTGCCTGCGCGCTGCATGATTAAGCTCCCCAGCCCCTCTGGGCCCAGCTTTGTCCCCTGTGAACTGGGGCGGTAACGTTAACCTCAAGGCTATGGGAGACAGCACGAGGCGTGTTTAGTAAACAGAGCGGAAAACACGAAGCCGGTTCAGTGCCCCTGCGGCCCTTAACTACGCCGATCCCCTTCCCAGCGCCCCGGGGGTGTGGCCTAACAGAAGGCACCGCCCACTCCACTGCAGCCAGGGGCACCTGCCTCCGGTCACCTTTGCTGTTGTTTCGCACCTACTGCCATCTGCCCTGTTCAAGCTCCTAACCCAGCTTCTTACCTGCCCTCCACTCTGTTAAGGGCCAGTGGACACAGAGTTGGATCTGGTGTCGCCTGTGGTCAGGAGGGTGCTGAGCAGGCTCTGGGTCAGCTGCACGGCAGCGTGGTGGCCGCGGTGTGGCTGTCCACCCCCCTGCTACGTCTGGCTTTGAGAGACAATCGCACTCGGAGGAATACAGCTCTCCAGCTAACGAGGCTGTTTCTTTGCCCGTCTTGGAATTACCTTCTGAGTCTGTCTATCAGGATAGATTTCAGCTTTTTTTGCTCAAGAAGAAAGTCCTGTGGCACGCCCTCACCCCAAATCTCTGGGAAGGGAAGAGGTGGCAGAATTAAATGAAGATGTTTGGGGTGCAGCCCAGTGTCTGAGGCCCGTCTGGGGAAAAGGGAAGCACGCTGACTGGTGAGCAGGCAGTGCGAGCCCTGTTGGACGGAGCTGAATAACTTAGGAAGCAGCAGCTATGATTAGGGTGGAAATGTAATTATAAGGCATCAAACAAGTCCCCTCAGCAGCTCAGCAGAAATTAAAAGGGAAAAGGTAGGACGAGCTTGCAAAGTGCGTGTGTTTTCAAAGGAAGCGGAGCGGCTCCCGCAGCTCCCGCAGCGCCCATGCACATGGAGGGAGCCTGGCAGGCGGCTGGGGGAAGCAGGCGGGCTGGGGCTGAGTGGCCTCAAGCTGCCCACACCGAGGACTAGACTCCGCCCCTTTTCCTGTCAATGGAAGACAGACCCGCAAAGCCCGTGATAACCAAGGATGATGGGTAGTGAGCGGCGGTGACCCATGGTCACAGCCCACCCTGGGTGGCCTTGCTTCTCCCTCCGTTCCCATGGCCACGCCGCACAGCGAGCCCTCCCTTCCTCCCGTGGACGGTGGCTCTGCGCCACACGGTGAGCCACAGCTGCTCAGGCAGGAGCAGCCCGCCCCTGGAGCAGAGGACGGGTCCTGGACTTTGGTGCCGCCCGACCCGCCCGAGGGGCCCTTTCCTCACTTGTGATATGGGTGCCACAAGACCTCACAAGGCCGCCAGGAAGATGCAAGGAGCTAACGTGCCAGGGAACTAAACACGGATGAAGGAAATACTTAAGAGTTCTTAGCCAGTTGTTTCAGAGATCCCATTCCACAGGTAAAGCCGCCGAAAGTTTCTATGGCAGCAGAAATCACTGACCACTTATCCCTAGACGTCAGAAGGACACAACCAGAGGCCATCCCACCGTGATCTGAGGGCGGGCCCCCTCACTGCTGCCCTGCCATGCCCCACACAGGCCGCCTTCCTCCATCCGGACTGCAATTCACCCTCGGAAACACACGCTCCCCAGGCAGGTCTATGTCAGTCAAAAGAACAATCTGGTGGGTAGTTGGAAAGACAGATGATGGATGGATGGATGGATGGATAGATAAATCGATGGATAGAAGGAAGGAAAGATAAATGGATGGACGCATGGAAGGATGGATGGATGGATGGGTGGCACCTTCCAGGAATGGGTCAGAGGTCACCTTCCCCAACTCCCTCAGTGACCACAGTCACCCACAGTGACCTCAGTGACCTCTCAGTCACACCCACTCCTCCGGGTCCTGTCCTGTGCAGCTCGGAACTGTAAGGCCCCATGCTCGTGGGTGTGCATCTCCTGACCGGACACTGAGCCATTTGAGAGCAGAGTCAGACCTCAGTCCTCTTTCTCTCTCTCACGGTGCCAGTCACTCGAGACTCTGTGGACGGTGCTCCATCAACGTCCGCGGTCTCCCTGCAGGCTATGGCGAACCAACTGTGCCACCACGTCCAACCCCCAGAACGGTGTATCTGAGAGGTGGAAAATCCACCTTTTTCCTTTTTGTGAACACGTGATCACACCTGTCACTCATCAGCATACTCCAACCCCGAAAAAAAGCTGCCCTGACAAAGAAAAGAAGACGAAGATTGCCCACAGGCCGCGTCAGGCAAAATCAGCACGTGAGGCTGATGGGTCTCACAAGAAGGCGGAAGGGCAGAGAGAAAGGGGGCCCCCCCGATACCCGAGCCATCGCTGGGAGCCAGGCCCACCCGACCGTGCCCTACACCTTACAGGGTGGGCAAGTGGAGACGGCCCCGATGCTTCTGAAACAACTCAGTTTGCTCAGGGCGCTAAATGTCTATTTTCAAAATACCAACATGAACTATAAAGGAGGAGTGAATGGAACCAGTTAGGGGCAGAGTCATCAGATTCCTATCTGCTTCATCGGGCTTGGGGCTCCTGCTGCGGAGCCAGCTTTCACGGCGAGACCTACGGATGGTGAGACCCACGGACGGCACAGGCGTAGGGCTGCCGCCAGCCAGGTTGCCTGTGTGCGGTGCGGCCACCTCCTCCAGCACACAGACCCATGATTTGGAGGGAAAGCAAGTGCGTGGAACACATTTTAGAAATATAGTCTCAAAAGTTCAGAGCAGCGCACCAACTCCCATGGTATACAAACGTTTAGGATCAAATTAAAAATTCTCAATCTAGGATGCCAAGCTGCAAACCGCACACGGATGAATGGGGCGTACGGGGTGGACGTGGAGGGAAGGGCTAGCGCCGTGGGTCGCACGTCGGTTCTTCGTGAACTGAAAGGAGTGCCGGGGCCCTTAACACATCATCGTTACCGCACTTACTGGCCTTGGAGGGCCATGTTCAGTTCTGACGAGTGTCACCCACCAGAGACAGACTCCGTGTGATCACGATGGTCAATTTCTTTGCAATGAAGCCTGCAAGTGCTAATTACACCCAGGAGCTCAGTGACACAGCCCGTCTCCACGGACACATACGATAATCCTCTGGGGTAAATAGCCCCTTACTTCCTCAATAAGTTTGCACCTTATATTATCTCCACTTTCAATTTTAAATCATCAACTAAATCCTGGAAACGTGTGGCAGAATGCTCATCCTCACTCAGCCACGCTCGTGACTATATGCTTAACGTCCACACTTCCACTTCGGAGGTGCGGCCAGGGGCCCTTCCAGAGCAGGACTTCCGAGGGCTGGATTCTTATGCTGGGGCTGGGATGTGTGTGCTGCAGAATGAAGGAAATGAATTAGATCAGGGAACTGGGACTTCCAACGATCAGAGGGAGAATACGCAGTTATGAGACCAATAAAGTTAAGTAAAACCCTGTGGTCCTAAATTTGAATGAAAGGTACCGGTGTGAACTCAGGCATAGCTGAGCTTTAAAAAATTACTTACTTGCTAGATTGCTTCACTGAAAAGGCCTAGAAACAATGTCAAGTCTAGTAAAACTCAATGTCGCTAGGATGCAGATGGTGGTCCATTACTCACAGTACAGAGAACATGGCTCCTTAAAGAAATGGTCATTGCCCTGACCAGGTGCCTCAGTGGGTGGGAGCATCGTCCCATAAAGCAAAAGATCACCAGTTCAATTCCCAGTCAGTGCACATGCCTGGGCTGTGGGCCAGGTCCCCAGTTGGGTGCGTGTGAGAGGCAGCTGATAGATGTTTCTCTTGCACATCTATGTTTCTCTCCTCTTTCTCCCTCCCTTCCCTTCCCTCTAACAATAAATAAAACCTTAAAAAACCCCAAAACGGTCATTCTGGGTTTGAGGCAGGACATGTACAAGATAAGCCCAGAATAACGTGGTATAACAGAATGCAAATAATCCGTGAAAGGCTATTGAAGGTATATCCAAGGGAGAGGAGTCAGGAAGGAATTTCAGTATCTTCCCACAGGCTGAAGATAAGACAATCTGATTTCAGCGAGAAGAGCGATGGATTAAAACATTTGAGGCATGTTTATCCCGTGCCTTTAGAGAGGGATTTTTAAAATTTATTAGTCATCTTTGCAAAATAATGAGCTTGCTCCCTAGCATTCTTCAAACTGGTAAACAAAGGGGGAAAATTAAGCATTTATCTAGGCTTTCCCGTGCAGACTGAACATCAGGGCATCGGGCAATAAAACAGTGGATAAGAAGTTTATCTTTCTAGAGTAGCGCATTCCCTGCTGCAGCTAAACGCATTTCATTTTAGTAGAAGCTCACATTCTTAAGCAGATTTTTAATTTTGATACAATGGTTCTCCCCTGGACATGAATACTAAGGAGACCCGTTTCTGAAGCGAGACAGCAAGAATGCCCAGGTTTAAGGCTTAAATAATTGAGCAATGAAAAAGCTAGGGGTGCATGCATCCGCTAGAAATGTACGAGGGTTGTGACCGTCTATACCACCTCGGCCTGAACTCCACTCAGGGCGGAAAACTGACGAATACGCCTCCTCCAAAGGCACCGCGCCCACCCTCACCCCTGCAGATGGCAGACTGGGCGCCCCCTCCCCGCCCTCCTCGGCGCAGTCCCACGGACACTCTGGCCTGGGGCTGCTCCCCTACCCTCCCGATTGCTCATGCTTCGCATGCTCGTATCTCGTTTTGCACGTCTCTGCATTGCACGTTTTCTCTTATGGTTTATTTCACACCGTGTGAGTAGAGAATCCACTGCTGGTGTTGGCCGCAAGAGGCCATCGGAGGGAGGGACTGGCCTGGCGGTGTCACTGGAGGTGAGTGAGGACTGCGGAGGTGGACGCTCCGCTGAGGTCCCCAGCTCACTCGCAGCTCCGACTGGGAGAACAGGAGCCAGAGCACGGAGGCTGTTGAAGGCTGTGTTTCGGGGAAGCCAGGGGACCAACAGCAATTCGAGAAGGGCCTGCATCGGCCCGGACTGAAGACTAGATACAGCGCTGTGTCCCTCCCGACATGACAATGGTCACAGCCAGAGCCAAAAGTGCGTGCTGTTGAAAGAAAAGCCTGGACCCGACCAGAGGCCGAGTTTACTGCCGGCTCTGAGTGGGGGAAACCACCCAAGCATCGACCTTCACTCCCTACTGTGAGCAAGACCCGTGAGCAGGGGAGCGCGGCTGGAGAGCGTCTGGGAACGCTAGAGAAGCTGTGTGGAGGGAAATGACCTGCCAGGGCAAGTAGCCAACAGGAACGGGGGACCCCTGTTCTGGCACCGGATGCCTGAAGGGACAGTCATCGGAAGGAGGCCATGTCCGTTCTCAGGGCCCTGCGGGACCGGCAGAAGCCTTGCTTGGGGCAGTGTGGCTACAGTGAATCGCTCTGAGCCTGTGCAGCGAGAAGCCTGGGGCCTTCATGCACAGTGCACACTGCCAGTGTCCCCCGGAGCCCCGAGGAGTCACGGGTGACCCAGCTCCTCTTGCCAGAGGCCCCCTGAACTGCTGCGCAGCTAAGGAAATGCACTGCTTGAAGAGTAACATGCTTTTCAATATTTCTCTTGTTGTTGACCGTGATCCCGGACGTCCTCCTTTTATTGGTGTCTCTCCCTCCACATCCACCTCTCTGATCAATCAACGGCTGGAGGATTCCGGAGCAGCTTTTAAGACCTACTTCCTGGGGAGGGCTGTTGCCCAGACTAATGGTACATGTGAGAAAGTCACAGCGAAGATGCTGGTGCATCCTTGAAGGATTACAGCATCGGTGATTGCATTGAGGATGTTGCTTGGGCCCTGGCTGATGTGACTCAGTTGGCTGAGCCGTGACCCACAAAGCAAAAGGTCACCGGTTCGATTCCCACTCAGGGAACATGACTGGGTTGCGGGCTAACTCCTGGGTTGTGGCATGTGAAAGAGGCAAACCATCAGTGTTTCTCTCCCGCTCTTTCTCCCCCTCTCTCTAAAATAAATAAACAATATCTTTAAAAAAGAAAAAGAATGCTGTTTGGGCGACGTCACCAAGGAGTACAGGAACGATGGCATCTGGAAGAAGACCCTCAAGAGGATTTGCCGAGGGTGAGGAGGCTGCAGTAATAGCACAGCTTCGCCCCGGTGTGGACTGGGGGCGACAGCGAGGAGCTGCTGGCAGCGCTTCCCGAGGACCCGACTGGTGGGGAGCTGGGGGAGCTGGGACGGGAGCGCAGGGCCGCAGAAGGGGCAAGAGACCAGGACGCTGCAGGAGAAGCAGCGGTCGCACCTCCAAGAAAATGCACAGCGGAGGGTCCAGCGGAGGCTTCTGCAGGCCTCAGCAAGCTCCTTCACAAGTGTGAAAACGCAGAGCTCAACACCGAAAGGCGTTCGTTAATGGAGAGGATTGTTTGCGCTGCATGATGTGCTCACAGGTAAATCTATGGTGAAAAAAGAAACAAACCAAGCATGTCCGCACGGACATAGTTCTGAAGAGAGTGACACCCCCTCTGGAGGTGTCCCAGAAGGTGGCAGTGCTGTCGAGGGAGGTGAAAGCCCCATGGGTGTTACTGCCCCTGAAGCCCTTCCAGTGGGACAGGCGTGGAGGGGGAGGGCAGCGACACTGAGATCTGGACCCTGGGTGGGCCCGGACTAACGCATATATTTGTGTCTTAGTTTTCCACCAAAAAAGTTTAAAAAGTTAAAAAAATAAATTCTAAAGATAGGAAAAAGCTTATAGGATAGGATATAAAGAAAACATATTTTTTGTATAGCTGGACAATCTGTGTATTTTAAAGATTTTATTTATTTATTTTTAGAGAGAGCGGAAGGCAGGGAGAAAGGGAGAGAAACATCAGTGTGTGGTTGTCTCTCACGCGCCCCCTACTGGGGACCTGGCCCACCACCCAGGCATGTGCCCTGACTGGGAATCAAACAGGCGACCCTTTGGCTCACAGGCTGGAGCTCAATCTACTGAGCCACACGAGCCAGGGCTCAAATTGTTTGTGTTTTAAGCTAACTCTTATTACAAAAGAGTTAAAATATTAAAAGTTTATAAAGTAAAAAACTATAGTAAGCTAGAGTTAATTCATTACTATAGAAAGAAACATATTTTTTAAGGAACTTAGCGCAGTGTCTAGAAAGTCTACAGTTGTGTGCAGGGCATCCTAGCACACAACTCACTCAGTCACTCACGGACTCCACGGAGCAACGCCGGTCTCGCCGGCCCCCGCCGTGCAGAGTGCCCTGCACAAGTGCACCGCCACTCATTTCTTACGCTGCATTTTTACTGTGCCTTTCCGAGGTTTGGATATACTTAGACACACAAGTACGCACTGTGTTCCAATTGCCTACAGCACGCGGTAGAATAACCCGCTGCACCACTGCGGTGCATGAAGTGCGCACTAGGACGAAATTGCCCGAGGACGCATTTCTCAGAACGTAAGTGACACGTGACTGTGGACTGGGTGTGGGATATATGGAGACGCACTCCACCACCTTCATGACTTTCCTGCAGACCTAAAACTATTTTAAAATTAAAAGCTTATTTTTTTAAAGGTGTAGACTTGGAGATAATATGACCCTAATTCTATTTCCTGGAAGAGACTGTATTAAATTGAAGTAATTACAAGCAATTGTTCCATGAAACCATCTGTGCCAGGTGAGTTCTAAAGTGAATTTCCTTAATGGATGTAGGGATAGTCAGATTTTGAATTTAACCTACTTGAGCTTTGGTAGTTTATGGTTTTTGGAGAATCAATCCATTTCTTAAAGATGTTCAATTTATGAGCATAAAGTGTTTCCTCATTATCTTTCTAATAACTGTAGGATCTGTAGTTATATCTCTCATTTCATTCCTATTAATGGTGATTTCTATCTTTTTTCTTTTTCTTTTTTTCAGTCTTATCAATTTTATTGATTATATTTTTAAAGAACCAGCTTTTTACCCTGGCCAAGTGGCTCAGTTAGTTGGAGACTTGCCTGGTACACCAACAGGTTGCAGGTTCTACCCCAAGTCAGGGCACATTTGGGAGGTAAGCAATCAATGTTTCTCCCGCACATCCATGTTTCTCTCTCTCTCCCTCTCTCTCTCAAATCAATGAACATATCCTCAGGTGAAGATTAAAATAGTAATTTAAAAAAATTAGCTTTTTGTTTCATTGACTTTTCCCTACAAATTTCCTATTTTTAATTTCATACATTTCTGCTCTTATCATTAGATTGTCTTCCTTCTGCTTGTTTTGGGTTTATTTTGCTTTTCTTTTTCTAATTTCTTGTAGAAATTTAGATTATTGATTTGAAATCTTTCCTCATTTCTAATGTAAGCATTTCTTTTCATTCCAATTTTTTTTTAATTTCTAATTTTTAAAAATATATTTTATTGATTATGCTATTAAGTTGTCCCATTTCCCCCCTTTCTTCCCCTCCGCCCTGAACCCACCACCCCATTCCCCGCCCTTTAGTTTGTGTCCATGGGTCATATACATAAGTTCTTTGTCTTCTACATTTCCTATACTATTCTTAACCTCCCCCTGTCTGTTTTCTACCTACTGTTTATGCTACTTATTCTCTGTACTTTTTCCTCCTCTCTCCCCTTCCCACTCCCCTGTTGATATCCCTCCATGCCTTATATAAATCCCTTTAACATTTCATATAATAAAGGCTGGGTGATGATGAACTCCTTGAACTTGACCTTATCTGAGAAGCGCTTTATCTGCCCTTCCATTCTAAATGAAAGTTTTGCTGGACAGAGTATTCCTGGATGTAGGTCCTTGCCTTTCATGACTTGGAATACTTCTCTCCAGCCCCTTCTTGCCTGAAAAGTCTTTTTTGAGAAATCAGCTGACCGTCTTATGGGAATTCCTTTGTAGGTAACTGTCTCCTTTTCTCTTGCTGCTTCTAAGATTCTCTCCTTATTTTTAATCTTGGGTAATGTCATTATGATGTGCCTTGGTGTGTTCCTCTTTGGGTCTCACTTCTTTGGGACTCTCTGAGCTTCATGGACTTCCTGGAAGTCTATTTCCTTCGCGAGCTTGGGGAAGTTCTCCTCCATTATTTGTTCAAATAAGTTTTCAATCCCTTGGTCTTCCTCTTCTCCTTCTGGCACCCCAATGACTCGGATGTTGGGACATTTAAAGATGTCCTGGAAGTTCCTAAGCCTCTCCTCTGTTTTTTTGAATTCTTGTTTCTTCATTCTTTTCTGGTTGAATATTTTTTTCTTCCTCTGGTCCACTCCATTGATTTCAGTCCCAATTTCCTTCCCATCCCTATTGGTTCCCTGCACATTTCTCCTCATTTCATTTAGTGTATCCTTCATTTTTTCATCTAACTGGCAGCCAAATTCAACCAATCCTGTGAGCGTCCTGATGACGAGTGTTTTGAACTGTGCCTCTGATAGGTTGGCTATCTCTTCATCGCTTAGTTGTATTTTTTCCTGGCGTTCTGATCTGCTCTTTCATTTGGGCCTTTTTTCCCTCGGTGAGCCTGTCACTTTAAGGGGTGGAGCCTTAGGTGTTCACCAGGGCCAGGCAACCACTTCGTTGTGTTGTGATGCTGTCTGTGGGGGCGGGGCCTGAGAGGGAACAATGGCGCTTGCTTGGCTCTCTGCCAGCTTTCAGTCACCTCCCTCGCTACCCACAAGCAAATTGGGACCCTCTGTCCTGGTTCCCACACAGGCAGGCTTGTTCTCTCCAACAAACTCTCCTGTGAGGCTGGGATTTCCTTCCGCTTCCGCCTCAACCCCATAGGTATTTTCAATCGGTGGTTTGAGGTTTTACTTCCCCGCTGAACCCCTGGGCTGTGCGGTCTGCTCCGCTCCCCAGCTTTTTCTCCCAGTTTATCTGCAAGCGAATGCGGGACCGTCCGCTCCACCAGCCTCAGTCCTGGTGCGTCCGGTCCGCCAGCCTCGGGTCTCTCCAGGCAGCTGCAGCATTGAGATCCCGTCTCCACCCCGCTTACCGGTCTGGATGAACGCGTCTTTAACTCCTTGGTTGTCGGACCTCCATACAGTTCAATTTTCTGTGAGATCTGCTTGTTTTTTGTTTTTAAATTGTTGTTTTTCCTCTTTTGGTTGTGCAAGGGGGCACAGTGTATCTACCTATGCCTCCATCTTGGCCAGAAGTCTTAATGTAAGCATTTCTTATGTGAATTTTCTTTTAGCTCCATCTCACAGATTTTGATAGTTTTTAAAATTTTTTCATTCAGTTCTACATGTTTTTTGGGAACTTCTTTGATGCATGGATTATTTAGAAGTATGTGAATTTCCATTTGCTTAGAGTTTTGTACGGCCTTCCTGTTTCTGCTTTGTAGTTTGATCTCATTACGGTCACAGAACAAATTCTGCATGATTTCCATTCTCTTAACTTTGTTGAGGTTTGCTCTCTGACCCAGTATATGGTCTATCTTGGTAAATGTTCTATAAGGATCTGAAAAAAATGTGTATTTTGCTGTTGTTGGGTGGATACATACCAATTAGATACTGTTGGTTGCTTGGGTTGATCAGACCTACTACATACTTCCTGAAATACATGATACCACGTCCTTCCCAAGTACTGTACAATTGTGGATTTATGCTTTTTCTTTCAGCTCCGCCAGTTTTTGCTTCATGTATTTTAGAACGCTGTTGCTTGATGCACTCATTATATCTTCCTGGTGAACCTATCCTCTCAACGTTATATAATGTCTTTATTTCTAGCACTTTTTGTTCTGAATTCTACTGCAGATATTAACATCTCTCCTGTTTATTAAATTTTAATTTAACATTTGCATGGTATAAGTTTTCCTATTCTTTTATTCTCAATCTACCTACACCATTGAACTGAAAGTGAGTTTCCTCTAAACAGCATATAGTGAAATGTTTAAATTTGAACAAAATTTAACCCACTATGCCTATCTCTGTGTTTTGACTGATGTTATTTTGACCATTTACACTGAACATCACTATTAATATATTAGCGCACATGCTTGACATTTAATATTATTTTTTCTATTTTAAAATTTAAAGATTTATAGTTACAGATAAGGACATTGGGGAAATGTTCTAATTGGTCAGTGACTTTCTCCTCACTGTGTGGCTCCAGGGAGCTGTATCTCAGTGCGTTACATTTTCCATCGGCCACTCAGCAGGTGAGATGGATGTCTGTCCCCGCCGGCGCCGACCGGCGCAGTGAAAGACTGAGGCAAGGAGAGAGCTGGGGGCGAGACACCACAGAGGCCAGTCTGACATCTCACAGGTAACCATACAGCACGGGGCATGTAGGTTCAGCCCTCGGTGTTTCCTCAGTCAGGGAAAAAGTGAATGAATGACGAAAACAAAAACAAACCAAAAAAACCACAAACCACCAAACAAATTTACTAACTCTTAAAATTCACATCCCACTGAGACAGTAGCATCCACATTCAGACTCAGAAGCTAAACACATCTTGGCTGTTACTGGACCATGCTTGTGACCCCAGAGAAGCTTCTGGAAGGCAACAGCGTGTGGCCAGTTTGAATTAGTTTATCCTTGCTGGTACATTTGATTCAGTCCAGTGCCACAGGCAAAAAGCTAGAAGATGAGAAATCTCACAGGAAGAAAATGACTGAAATCATTGTTTTGAGGTAGAACAAACGGCCGACATTCTGTGGTACAAACAGAAGCTAACAAGGGTTGTTTTTCATGTGCTTTCCCATTTCATTCAAAGTGGGTTCTTCCCTGCCCCAGGCACCGCGAGGCGGGGGATGCACGCTGCACTCCATGACCTCTGCACGCCCGGCTGCCCGTGACAATGACCCAGCGTGGTAATTTCCATGTCCTGAACAGCACCGTCCGGAGAGCTCTGGCTGAGCCTTTCCTTCATTAAAACAAGTGCTTCCTTATTATCCCACTAACCACCGAAGGAAGTCCCACCATGAGAGACAGGCTTGTGAGAAGCCCATTTAAAAGGCGTACATTCTACAATGTATTTGAATGCATTTATGAGGGAGCTGTGGGCGGGCAGACCCCCAGCTGCTGAGACGGGTCGCCTCGGGCAGGCGGGACGTAAGGGAGACCAGAAAGAGGAGTTAACTGTTTTTAATGCACCTCTGCATCGTATGCTTTTTACCATGGATGTGTCAAATGTATGCAATTTATAAAAGCAAATAAAGAACAATCTCAAGGCAACGGGGAAGCAATTTCTTTGCTTTTCCCCTCCCCGGGCTGCTGCCCACACTGTGGTTTTTATACTCGGGGGCTGTTCCTGCTACTCCACCCTGCGGCCAAGCATCCCTGTGTCCTCCAGGTGGCCAGCCTGGGCCGCCCGGGGTCCCACTGAGGGGTCCCAGCTGCTGCTCTCACTGCGCCTGGGCAGAGGTCTTTGACTGGAGGCTTTGACACAAAGGACTTAATTTTTTCAGTATTATTTTGCATTAGTTTCAGGTGTACAGCCTAGTGGTTAGACAATGATCCACTTTACAAAGTGATTTCCCCATTATTTCAAGTACCCACCTGGCACACGCGTAGTTACTACAGTATTATCCACCACATTCTCTGTGTGTACTTTACATCCCTGTGACTGTTTTCTAACAACCAGTTTGTACTTCTTAGTCCCTTCCCCCTTTTTCACCCAGTCCCCCAACTCCCTCCCACCTGGCAACCGTCAGTCTGTTCTCTGTCTCTGTGAGTCTGTTCCTATTTTGTTTGTTCATTTATTTTTTTTAGATTCTACATATAAGTAAAATCAAATGTATTTCTCTGTCTGACTTATTTCACTTAGCATAGTACCCTCTAGGTCCATACACCTTGTCGCAAATGGCAAGATTCCATTCTTTTTTATGGCTGAGTAGCATTCCATTATATAAACGTACCACATCTTCCTTATCCATTCATTTGTTAATGCACACTTACTTTTCTTCCACATCTTGGAATGAACATAGGGGTGCACACAGTCTTTCCAATTTGTGTTTTGGGTTCCTTTGGATATACGCCCAAAAGTGGAATTGCTGGGCCATAAGGCTGATCCATTTTTATTTTTTTGTGGAAACTCCACACTGGTCCCTACAGTGGCTGCACCGGTCTTCATGCCCACCAGCAGTGCACAGGGGTTCCCTTTTCTCCACGTCCTCGCCAGCACTTGTTCATGAATTTATTGATGATGGCCATATGAGGAGGTATCTCGTTGTGGTTTCACTTTTTTTATTTTTTTAAAGATTTTATTTATTTATTTTTAGAGGGGAAGAGAGAGAGAGAGGGAGAGAAACATCAGTGCTTGGTTGCGTCTCGTATGCCCCCTACTGGGGACCTGGCCCACAACCTAGGCATGTGCCCTGACTGGGAATCGAACTCACAACCTTTTGCTTTGTGGGATGGTGCCCAGTCAGGGTGGAGTCGCAGCAGTCAGGGTGATGCAAATGTTACTGTATTTGTATTTTTGTTTTCCACATGTTCTTTGTCAGTCTATACAGACGTGACCAAGTTTGTGTGCGGACGTCTCGTCCTGAGACTTGCTGACCGGATTGGTTCTCGGTGCGCACCAGTCTTTGCAGATCCCTTGTGATTGTTCCTTAGACCTTGAGGCCACCTGGAAGCTGGGACACTTAGTTTTACAAGGCTCCACGCCTTCCATGTCGCGTTCCTGCCATACTGTGGGGGCGAGGACTTCAGCACAGTGTGGAATGAAACTCGTAATAAAAGCATATGCCTGGCCCCCCAGCCCCGGTCTTTCACCACTGAGTGTGATGCTGGCGGCCGGCTGCGCTGTGTGAACTTTGTAGCTATTCCACATCAGGCTGAGGCAGTTCCGCAGCATCCTTAGCTCGCTGAGAGTTTTATCACGAATGGGTACTGGATTTTGTGAAATACATTTCTGCCTAAATGACATGACCACATAATGTGTTTTTTTTTTTTTCCCTTAGCCATTGATTGCGTGGATTGGATCAATTAATTTTGAAAGCTGAACCAGCCTTCCATGCCTGGTATAATTCCCACTTGGTCATGCTGTATAATTCTTTTATACTTTGATGGATTTCACCTGCTAATATTGTTAAAAATTTGGCATCTAAGTTTATGAAAGAAACTAGCCTGTCATTTTTCTTTTTAATACTGTTTTGATCTGGTTTTGTTTGTTTCAGAAAGCACTACCTTCCTAGGAAAGAGTGGAGGAGGGGTCCCTCCTTTCTTATTTTCTGGAAGGAATTGTGTGAAATTGATGCTACTTCTTCTTTAACGGTTTGGTAAAGTTCTCCAGTGAAAGCATCTGAAACCTGAAATTTCTCTTTTGGGAGCTTTTAATTACTATTTCAATTACATAATGGCTTTGGTTTTTTTATTTTGCTGGTAGATTTTTTCTAATGGCCCATTTATTCTAATTTATAAAATAATGTTAAATTTGTAAGTTTAAAGTTGACTATAGTATTACCTTATTATCCCTGTAATGACTATAGAACCTATAGTGATATACTGTTTCGTTCCTAATATTGGTGATTTATTGTTTTTTTCATGATTTTTATCATTCCTCTGTTTCTCATTTTTCTGTTTCTCTTTTCATATCTCCCTAGGGGTTTTTGAACATTTTAAACAATTCCTTCTTATCTTACTTGTTGGTTATATTTTTATTTATTTTCAGTATATCAGCTGTCTCCTTTTCCCTGGGATAGCTCTAGATGCAATACGCACAGGTAACAGTAATGGGCTAAGTGGCGTCCCACCTAAAATTCATGTATTCAAGTCCTAAGCCCCAGCACCTCAGAATGTGACCATGTGTGAGGATAGCCTTTAAAGAGGCAACTAATTTAAAATGAGGTCATCAGGGCGGGCCCTGGTCCAACAGGACTGGTGTCCTCATAGGAGGAGGAGATCGGGACACACACACACAGAGGGGTGGCCACGTCAGGACCCAGGGAGAAGACGGCCGTGAATGAGCCAAGAAGAGAGGCCTCGGGAGAAACCAAAGCTCCGGACACCTTGACCTTGGACTTCCAGCCTCCAGCGGTGAGAAAATGCGTTTCTAAGGCAGTACCTTTCCCAGTCTACCGTCAGCTGGTGTGGACATGTTACCCTCTGAGGGAAGGACACACGGCTCGCTCCGCCTGCGTCCTTTCCCTACGCAGTCCGCTCGCACGGCACACGCTGTCGATGACTCCGCCACGTCGCTCGTCACCGGCTGGCACCTTGGCATCTGCCCGTTTTCTCTCCTCAGTCAACTTCTGCTGTCCCCATTTCGTGGTGTCTGTGGCATGTGGGTATCGCACTGTGGCCCTGGGCCTGGCTCCCTGTGCAGTCGGTCCCTAAGCCCGAGGGTCACTAGGCGGCTGGACCTTGTCCTTGCACCTGCCGGCCTCCCCACACTCGTCTGTGGCCTTCCGTCCGGGGATTTCGGTCCTCAGAGGAAGGACCTACTCCATCAGGCTAGAAGTCTCTCTGGCATTTTAAAACAGCCTGTCTGTAATAGCGAGTGTTTCTCTCTTTTTTAAAAAAGTATTTTATTTATTTATTTATTTTAGAGAGAGGGGAAGGGAGGGAGAAAGAGAGGGAGAGAAACATTAACGTGAGCTTGCCTCTCACACGCCCCCTACTGGGGACCTGGCCCACAACCCAGGCCTGTGCCCTGACTGGGAATCAAACCAGCAACTCTTTGGTTCACAGGATGGCGCTCAGTCCACTGAGCCACACCAGCCAGGGCTGTTTTTCTCTTTTTTGATCATTTTGTTTTGTCATTTTCCATATGGAAATTTGCCGTATCTGAATTTCATGAAATGTTCTGATTTGCTTTAATGAGCAGAGGCTCTGCTTGGCCTATCAGACTTGGGAGACTTTCCATCCTGAATCTGGGAAACAGACTTGGGAAAGGCTCAGATGACTTGAAGAATAATCTTAATGATAATTATATCGAATCTCTCATTTAAAAACTAGCAAATCACTTTCACTTACTGATGTAGAAGATGGGTTGGTCTAAAGGAAAAAAAAGAGTATTTTCTAAATTAAGCCTTGTGATATTATCATATACTATTTTTTTTAAGGCTTAATTTTCTCTTTTTGTGTTCTCAGAGCATATTTACAAAAGTCGAGCTGCTGAAGTTGGGACAACTCCCACCTATCCAAGTCTGACGCTATCTACGTGTCCCCTAGGACTTCATCATTACTGTTTCATTTTTTTTTTTAATTCCACAATCTCTTCTTGTAACATCTCCCCTAGAATAGAAATACAGAGTTAAGAAGAAAATAATTTTCAGCTAATATGGACAACCTTTGGAGTATGGTCATGATGTCCTTTATCCTGAGTATCTCTATTCTCTAGGGTAGATTTCTCAGGATCTGGACTGCTGTTTGGGCCGGAGAATTCTTCATTTGGGGTGGAGGCGTGGGCTGTCCTGTGCGCTGCCCGGCTTGCAGGAGCCTGGTCTCCGCCCACTCAGCGCCCTACACGCTGCACCCACAGAAATGTCCTCAAGCTTTGCCGACCACCCTCTGCTGTGTGTGTGTGTGTGTGTGTCGGGGGGGTGGTGAGGGGTGAAAAAACGGTCCCAGTTTATCTTGTCCTAGAATCACAGTTCTATGGTGAGTGGGCAATTTAGTGACTATTATACTTAAAACCAGAGCTCTGAAAATAAGAAAGACTTGGGAGGGGAGAAGGAAAGGGAGGGAGAAACCACCAGGGCAGTTTTCCACGCCTGGGGAAGAGTTGGGAAGGAGGTGAGCCGTGTGTCCAGGGAAGGCGCTCTCTCTTCTGCGCCCTTTCTATACCTGCAGCTCTGCCTGGGGACACGGCCCTGGGCCTCAGCCCCACGTCCCCAAGGCTCCCTCCAGCCCACACTCATGGCTCAGACCGCTCTGTCCACTCCTCCCAGGCTTTCCCTCTGCAGCTTCCTCCATCGCCCACACTTCTCACGTGCCAGACAGCACGCCAGTCTCCGAGGACGTGCCCGCCGGAGCTCAGAAGCTGCTGGAGGGGACTAACTCAAATAGCCCATCCACATGTGGCTTATTCACCTTGCAGTATCGGGATGAACGAGACAGTAATGCAAAAACGAAAGTAAACGCTCAAAGCAGGTGGACAAAATCTAAACCTGTTCTTTTCTTGGCCCCTTTCAAATGTACTGGTTATTTGGAAAGTAATCCCAGATTTGAAAAAGAAATTTCCAAACAGAAATCAGTGGGTCATGATTATTTGTCCTTCTCAGAAAACATACACTTGAAATGCAGGCGCTGAGCTCCTGACAATTTGAAGGTAAATGCTTGTTCTAATTTCATGCTTCGTCTGCAGTTGTCTGTTCTTGACTACAGAGTTTCTTGTCTCAACAGAGTCAAGCCTGCAACTCCATAGTTCAGCCTTAAAAGTCCAAAGATACCCTGGCTGGTGTGGCTTAATGGACTGAGCACCAGCCTGCGAAGCGAAGGGTTGCTTGCTGGTTTGATTTCCAGTCAGGGCACATGCCTGGGTTGCAGGCCGGGTCCCCAGTAGGAGGCGCATGAGAGGCAACCACACATGGATGTTTCTCTCCTTCACTTTCTCCTTCCCTTTCCCTCTCTTTAATAATAAATAAATAAAATATATTTTTTAAAAAGTCCAAAGACACCAGAATCAGGAGCAAAACAAAGGTAAACAGTCAGTCAATCCAATGTCTTTCTGCTGAAAGATCCAATTTTTCCTGATCTCCGTAACACCACAGAGGCCCCATGCCTTGTGTGGTTTACCGGATCTCTGCACACACGTTTCAGCCATTCATCAGAATAGAGACCCCTGAAGGCAGACATTTTTCTGTCTACCCTCGGTATCCTTGGCAACGCTGGGCCCAGGGCCTCTCCACAGTGCTACTCAGCAAATATTTGTTAAATTGAATGACAAACAGGAGGGAAAATCACAGGGAAACCAGCACCCTGCTTCGCGTGACGGCGTCTACTGTGAATCTTGACAGAAAGATCTGTCATGATGCTGTGCCAGCTGACGGTCCCCGTTCTGCTGGGAGCCTTGTGTGCTGAACGGGGCATTTCTGAACGCAGGACGCAGCCCGCCAGGTGGACCCTGGGGTGGCGCTTGCCCGATGCAACAACCCAGGTCAGGCTGAACTGCTGCAAGCGAAGAGCAGTCGCGAACATAGAGACAGAAATTCTGAAGCCGGGGGAGTCGGCCCCAGGACGCAGGCCGGACCTGTGGGGCATCCGTGTCCAGGGCTGGGTGGTATGGTGGGACGGCGGACGCAGGGGAGCAGGGAGAGCCCAGGGCTGTCCGCCCTGCCTGGCTTCCACTGAACGACACACTGCCCTCCTGCAGGAAGGGAGAGCTGCGGGCTCTGCGGGGGCGGCAGGAGAGGAATGCCCACGCCCTCGCCCGCACAGCCCCACAGGCCAGAGGGACCTCCGAAGCCAGAGCAGAAGCCCATGGCGGGTCTCCCTCCCTGCACGCTGGTGTCCTTCTCTGCTACCGAGCGATTGGTGTCAGTGGGGTAATGGAAAGTGTAATGGGCGACAATCACAGGTAACTCTGGAAGGCGGGGATTCCACGGGCAGACACTGCCACGCTCCAGCACATCTCCACGGAGCCGAGGGAGACAGCGGCCTGGCCACAGGCTATCATTTCCCACGAGGAAGCTTGTTGCCCACGTGGAAAGGGCTGGGCGGTGACAGAGAGGAGATGAACCCCTGCGAGGCAGGGCTTAAGGGCACAGCGGTGGGATGGGTCTTCCTCTGGGACTCTCCTTCATCGTCCCAGAAGAGATTTTTTTTTTAAGATTTTATTTATTTATTTTTAGAGAGAGGGGAAGGGAGGGAGAAAGGGAGGGAGAGAAACATCAATGTGTGGTTGCCTCTCACGTGCCTCCTGCTGGGGACCTGGCCTGCAACCCAGGCATGCGCCCTCACGGGAATTGAACCTGCAACCCTTTGGTTCGCAGGCCAGTGCTCAACCCACTGAGTTACACCAGCCAGGGCCCAGAAGAGCTTTTATACAGACGGCTGTGTGTGTGTGTGCACACGTGTGTGTATCTGCATGTGCCGGTATCAGCCGTCCCTGTGGTGCTGTGACGCTCCAAAAAATCAGGCCCCCTTGCCAAACCAAGTGCACGGATGTCCTCGTCCAACAGACTTGCCGACAGACAGTGACACAGAGGCGCGAGCCAGACGGCATGAGAACGGCGGCGACAGCCCTGGTCCTCGTGGGGTTTCACTGACAGTCGCTTGTTTTTCACTTACGGCGGGAGACAGAACGTGGCAGCGGCTGAGCAGCGGGGGCCCGTCTGCAGACAGGCCTTCCTCCCGAGCGGCCGACGTCCCTGACGGCGGCCAGGGCTGTGACGTGTAGCTGCGCGGCGCCGTGGGGTGGAGACATTAACTGCACGGGTGCACATTTTTTACTGGTGTATAACTGACATACAATATCCTATTTGTTTCAGGTTACATGGGCATTTTGATGTGTTTGGTGTACACGGCAGACTGTAAAATGAAAGCAGTGTTTTACATGAATGATGAGTGTATACATCTGTATCATCATAATGTATACGTTTGGAAAACTACATACTAAAATGTAAGTGGGGACACGTAGGACACTTTTCTTCTCTGTGCTTTCTTTATATTCAAGTTTCAAACATAAACATCTATTCCTTTTGTGGTAGGAAAAAATCTTCATGGTAAATTTATTTTTTTAAGTTACCCTCCGAGTGCGGAACAAGCACAGCGGGCAGGGACGCTCTCAGGCTCTGCTGCGTCCAGATAAGAAGGCACCTGCCCTGGCTGGGTGGCTCAGTCGGTTAGAGCGTCGTCCCACACACAGGATGGTTGTAGGTTCGATCCCCAGTCGGAGCACGGGTACGAGGCAACAGATCCGTGTGTGTCTCTCTGTCTCTCCCTTCCTCTCTCTCTCAAATTAATAAACATACGCTCAAGTAAGGATTTAAAAATATACAAATAAAGAGGCAACCAACTCCTGGATTACTCCATAACCACTGGCAGCTGCCGATGAGCTCTGGGTCCCCCAGACTCAGCCACCTCTCTCCGGGCCAGACCCTTCCCGGGACTGGGCAAGGGCAATCCCCCAGGGCCAGACCCCAGCACCTGCTTCCCTTGGCGGACACTGAGGGGCTCCGCTTCCTTGACTCAGCGAGTTACAAATATCAGGGAAGACTACTTTTCAAGGAGGCTGGGAAAAGCTTTAGAACCTGGAAGCCCGTACCTGGCCTCCGCTGTTGCCCCACAAGCTGTGGGCAATGCCCACAGCTCTGAGTCCTGGTTTCCAAAGACGCAGCGAGGAACTGACAGGAGCCCTTGCAGCCTCTGGCAAACAGATCACTCATTCCCGAGGGGAAAGGCAAGTGTCTGCCTCCTGGGCTCAGAGCCCGCGGCAGGGTGGGGGGTGCACACGGAAGCCCCCCCTTAACAAAGGCCTGTTCTCCACTAATGCTACTTGTGTCTGTTGCCTGCGTGCCGCACATCACGCTAGCACATAGCATTTTTGCAAACAGAAAACCAATTTTAGTTGTCGGATATTTTCATCTTTAGTTCTTCAATAGGACAAGGTTCTGAGCCCATGACTTGGCCTTGGATGCAGGTAATCGGCCAAATGGGGAGCCAGGACACTCTGCCTCCAGGCACGGAGGGAGGAAGACGTTAATGATGCACGAGTGCCCTGCGGGGACTGCACCTGTAAAGGGCTCTGCAGTGCCGACCCCTTCTGTAGGGATCTTCAGGTCATTCTCTAACTTTCTGAGCCTCTATTGGGCTTTTATTTTGAGTGCCTAAGTACTGTCAAAACTGTCCAGCGTAACAGCGGTCTAAAATTTAAAATAATTAAAAACTCACAAAAAATCCTGGGTCTCAGCACATGCAATCTTTCAGTACCCCAGGGGAAGGGTCCACAGTCAGGATGAGCAGAATGCGCACGGGACTGGACTTTGCCCACACTGAGGTGCGGAAGCCCCAATTCCTCTGGGCGCCGCGGTGCTTAACATGTGCTCACGCTCATGCAGTACTCACAGGCTGTCCTGGGGGCTTCGTACCTTGTTATCATTAGTCCTTTCTGCTATTACTACCCCTGCCCTGGTGGGGAAACGGAAGCTGACCCAGAGCCACGCGGGAACCGGGGGGAGCCGGGAGCAGACGAGCAGACTCGCAGCTGAGGCTCTGCACCTGGCCCGGCCCTGCTGCCTCCCCCTGGCAGACCGCCGCCCTGGGCCTTGGCTGGCTCCCTTTCCCCTCTGGCACGGAGGCCCTGCGTCAGTACCTCCTCCGGGAGGAGACACGCTCCTTCACCCCAGCCACGCCAAGGCTAGGGGAATGGATGGAGGTAGGTTTCAAGGGCTGGGCAAAGACAGGAGGAAACCGTATCCAGAGAGGAGGTAGCTGCCCAGTCCCGGTAAAACCGTGCCACATGGGAGTCTAAAATGCAGGATCCCAGGCTTGGGGAAACCCTCAGAGAGGAACCCTAGTCCAGAGCGACCCCTGCAGCTGCGTGGTGCACAGGCGCGAGCTCTCCTGCGCGGCCCCGCAGGCGGTGGAGGCGCGTGATTCCATCCCCCGAGCTGTGAAGCAGTGGCTCTGATCGAGGAGCCCGTGCTGGGCTGGCAGCCAGCAGGAGGCCCCCGTGAGACTGAAAACCGGGAGGGCAGAGTGCAGGGATCCTTGCAGGGCGGCTTTGGGGGGTCGCAGCGTCCATGTCAGGGGTGCTGAGACAGCGCACAGTCTCGGCGGGGACAAGGGGAACGCAGAAAAGAAGCGCTCGGATGCCCCAAGGCCTTGTGAAAATGCAGCAAAGGACAGACTGCGTGAGAAAGACGCCCTTCCTGCACGTGCACAGGCAGCTGCCCCTTGAACCACGGGGGCGGGGGGTGGGGCCATGACCCCCCAGTCTAAAACCCACATAAAACCTTTGACTCCCCTGAAAACTTAACTATTTTCCTGCTATTAACTGGAAGCCTCGCTGATAATATAAGTAGTCTATAAGCATATTCTATACCTTATATGTATTACGTGTTGTATTCTCACAATGAGGTAAGCAAAAAAAATATTAAATTCATAAGAAAGAGAAGATACACTGACATACTGTATATACTGACAAAATATAAACGTGCAAGTGGACACGTGTCGTTCAAACTGTTTTCAACTCCACCGACAGCTTGTGCGCACACACACACACTCTTTATGAGACTCGAATCCGAGGCACCACACCCTGTAGAGACTCCCCCTTTCCGTCAGAAAAGAAACGGAAAGCTGCCACACTGAGGGGCGCGAGGATAAGCAGCTGGTCTGGCAGCCGATGCAGGGGCACTCGGACACGGGGCGGGGGGTGGGGGTCCAGACAGGCCGCGGACCGAGGGCGGGACAGGCAGCTCTCAGTGGAGAGCTTGTGCGAGACGGAAAAGCAGAAAACCGATGAGAACGTCAGCAAAAATGGCCGAGCACAGACCTCTGGAGTGTCCTTCTCAAGAGATACAGAAAAAACTGACAAAAATTGTCCAAATGCACCCTCTCTGAACTCTGAGAGCCAGCGGGAGGTTTATGTCCTGCAGGAACGCTGACGCAGGAGAAGGTCCCCGACCCAGGGCAGGGGACGCCGTGACTCCTGGCCTGTCCGGGCCGACCACGACTCAGTGCCGCAGCTGTGCTGACGACTGTACCCCCAGGTCCCCGTGCGGTGCCCAGTCCCCGAGACAGCACTGTGGACCCTGTTCCGGGAAATCTGTGCCTGCTGGTTTTGATCTGACAGGGCTTCCCTGAAGCACTGACACCAGGGGCTGATTCACAAAGACAAATCTGAATAGAACCGCAGCCAGCAATGAGGCTGAACAGCCATCAAAAGCTTCCAGCCCAGGAAAGCCCAGCATCAGACGGCTTCACGGGTAAATTCTATGAACTATTTAAAGAAGAGTTGACACCAATTCTTTCCAGACTTTTCCCAAAATACAAGAGGAAGGAACACTTCGTTCCTCATTCTATAATGTCGTCATTACAAAGCCGGACAAAAGACATCAGAGCGAAGGAAAACTAGAGGACACTATCCATTACGAATAAAGATGCACAAACCCTTAACAAAACACGAGCGGACAACGCAGGAGAGGGTGGCAGAGCAGCCTTTACCACGGAAATGCAGTGGAGACCCTACAAAGGTGAATGCAATGCTCATTAACAAAGGAAAAAAACCTACACGACCTTCCCAACTGGTGCAGCAAAAGCAACGGGCAAAATACAGTAGCTACTCATGATAAAAACACTCAATAAACTAGAAATAGAAGGGAACTTCCCCCAAATTATAAAAGGCAAAAATGAAAAGCCCGCAGCCAACACCGAACACAACAGGGCTGAAAACTTTCTCCCCCAGATTAGAAACTCCCCCAAACCAAGCATGCCCGCTCCCGCCAATTCAGTTTGCGCTGTAAGCCGCAGCCAGAGCTCCCGGGCAATGAAAAGAAGGAAAAGGCGTGCGAGCTGGAAAGAAAGAAGTCACACGATCTCTGCTTGCAGAGAGAGCATGAGGTGAAATACAGAGAATCCTGAAGAACACACATGTGGCAATTCCATTCACAACAGTATTCAGAAGAATACAATACCTAGGGACAAATTTAAGCAAGGAGATACAAGTCTTGTACACAGAAAACTGGAAAACATTGCTGAAATTAAAGAAGAGGCAAAAAATAGAAAGTCGTCCCGTGTTCGTGCACTGATACACTTAATATTGTTAAGAAGGCAAGACTATCCAAAACACTCTAGATATTCAATGAAATCCTTACCCAAACTCCAAGGGCCTTTTTTTTTCTCCCCAAAATAGAAAATCTGTTCCTCAAATAAATAAAAAATGTCAAGGAACCTCAAAGAGCCAAAATAATCCTGTAAAAAAAGAGCAAATTGGGAGGTCTCGTACTTTCTGATGGCAAACTTACTACGAAGCCGCAGCAACCAAGGACAGCGCCGCGCTGGCGGGAGAACCAATGTAGCAGACGCGCAGTCAACAGACCCACGGACCAGGGGACAGAACGGAGAGCCCAGAACCAGCCCACACACCAACTGTCCAATCGCTTCGGACGAGGTGCCACGTCCACGGAGTGGGGTATGCACAGTCAAGCGGCCGAGGGGATCTCCCCAGTCCTCCGGGCTGCCGCTGGCCTTCATGCCTCAGACCCTCCGGGGCGTCTCCCACCCAGCCCAGTGGGGTCCAGGGCCCTCCCCCGGTATCTCCCTGGACCACCTGCCCCCCACTCTCTGTCGTCTAGCGCAGAAGCCGACATGGCCCCTGCACCACAACTGCACCCGAGCAGCCACAGGAACCCCCCGTCTGCACATCACTGCCCACACGTCCTTCCTGCTGGGGGTGCTGCCCTCTCTTCTGCCCGGCCTTCGCCAGGGCCCGTGGGGGCTCCCGGGAGGAGAACCCTCTTCTACACCCACCCACGCGGCTCCCTGGCTCCTCCCCCACCCACGTGCCCTTGCTGTTCTGGAACGCTCTCCAGACACTCGCTCTCTCGCAAATGCCATTCCTCCAGAGTCTCTCAGCTGTCCATCAGCCACGTCAGGTCTTGCTCTCTTCACGCGCACACACACACAAACACAGACACACACACGTAGGCATGAACACACAGCAACACACCCACCCACATGCAAATACACAGACACAAGCATACGGTCCCTCTGTCTCTCTCACGCACGCACACACTCCCCAGGCCGCCCTTGGTCCTGTCCCCGCCGTAACTCTCCGCACAGCACTGACCGCCACGGGGCACGTCACGCACCTCAGGCTGCGACCCCTGTGAGCGCAACGACGTCGTGTGGTCGAAAGCTCCCTCCCAGCACCCTGGACGGGTCCGCACAGCAAGATTCCAGTACACATTCGCTGGACAAATAAGCCCTGGACAGCTCAGAAAAAGTCCGTTCCCAACCGGGGCAGGAAGTGCAGAGACTGCGGCGGGGTGCAGGCGTTGGCTGCAGCCCCCCTGACCTGTCCCCACAGGGCCTGCACGCCCAGCCGTCACTCGGAGGGCCTGCTCTGCTCCATGGAACCGTGGTGTCACGTGACACCAACTGTGGAGGTGGTCGGCGCGCACCGTGTCCCTCGGTCACTGGAGCTGTGTCTGCAGACAGGAATGTCACTAGCGGGGCGCTGAGGACCCAGCACTGAAACCCCAGAGGGGTCTCAAGACCCCAGCGCTGCAAACTGGAGATGAGGGCAAAGGCCGCGGTTTCAACGTGTGAAAACGGGGCACGGGGGAAAGAAGGTGCAACCGTGGGTCTGCGCGGGACGCAAAGGGCGGCGGGAATCCGGAGACGCCCGGGACGGGCCAGGAAGGACCAACCAAGACCATGTCGTCCCTTGGACTGAAAGGATGAACATGTTCAAGGCGAGGGTTTGTCTCGGACAGGCTTTCGGAGATCAGGAGATTGGCTGAGGCAGGACAGGGGCTGGATCAGACAGAGAACATGGGGGCCCACTGGGCACCAGGTCTCGGGTGGGTGGGGGCAGAGGCTGCGGCCCCCCATGGCACCCCCAGCCCAGAACCAATCCAGGCCCCCTCCACGCCCTCTTGGCTGGTGGATGACGTGTAAATGATCAGCAAGCAGATCTGTGGTGCTGCCGACAGAGTTCACCCTCACGCCACGTGGAAAAAGGAAGCTTGCTGAGTAAGAATAACGAGAAAGAAATCAAGAAAGCAAAGACTACTTACACTCCGTTCCTGGGCTGTAGAGCACCCACGTCCCACACCCACGGTGAGATCACACTGCAGACAGGCTTTGGAAAGCCCCACGCGTGGACTTGACGTGTTGGGAGACACACCCTCACGGAGGCTGTGATTGTTCGTTTTTTTTTTATTTAGTTTTTTGCATTTAACTACGTGCATCTGGAAGTGATGACTTTTTCTCAAGAAATAGTCACTGGCTTCCTTTTATTCCATCATTCAAACTTTGCCATCAGTCAGTTCGGGAGACTAAAATTTTACGTGGTCACGTAGCTTCCTTTGTGGATGCGAGTCGGGGACAACGAGCTCCGCCTTTGTCACTGGGGGTCAGCTCGCCTGCCTGCCAGAGCGGTTTCAGTAATGAATGGTCTTCCAGTTTTCTCTGCCTCCCTTATGTTATGCTAACAAGCCCAGCTTGTAAATTACCAAAAAAAAAAATGTTTTTGTTGCCATGAAAAATTATATTTTGTATCGTTTGGGCTGATTTGATGGTTTCCTTGCATTACAAACCATCACAGTAAGACCTAAATTATATTATATGTACACAAAGGCTTTTTCAAGCAGAGGGAATGGTTAGTGGAGAAAATATGGAGCATGGAGAACTCTCTGGCGGGGGGGCTGGGGGGCAGAGATCCAGGGAGGCCAGCGGGACTCTGGCAGACGGAAGTGCAGGGAACAGAGCGATGGGACCAGGGAACAGAGCTGCACCAAGCTGCCCTAAACTCCTGCTGCTGCCCTAGGGGCCGTTAGTCACCAAGCCAGGGGGCTACAGTGGCTTTTCTTAGAGGGGCTTTAGAAGGCACCTCATGGTTCCTGGTAGTTATTCACATCCTCCCACAGAGCTCCCATCTTCTGCCAGCTCCTTAATGACACTGTGGTTTCCCCCTGACCTTAGATTCTCTGAGCCACTGTCCTCAGCTGCGGGATCAGAAGCAGACCCGGCCTGCGCGTTAGTAATGCAGGACCAGGTCCCACTGAACGTGGTGCATCCATCCACCCTCGTTCCTCCTCGGACACCATTTCTGACCCGAGATCTTGCCTGCGGAAGCTTCCTGTTTCATTATTTTGAAAATTCGGATGAGAATCCTAATGAGTGCCGCGCACGCTTGCGTAGTCTCCCAGCTACATGAAAGCTTATGAATTTAAGGCATCTTTCTTCTCTGTCTGTTATACTTGTGCCTTCATTTGCTTGGACTAAAAGCAAGACAGCGGTTTAGGCTTCATTTGAGAATTCTGTGGGTTACTGGATCAGAAGCCCAAGCCCTGTGACTTATTTTCCAGGAGTCTTTCCAAGCCTGATGCCACTGCCAAGTGCGGGAGCAGACAGGGTGGTCTGTCACCTGGGGGTGTAAGGATCACATCTGAACATCCCTCAGCCAGCACCGGACACAGGGCAGCTCCGTACCCTGGGGGAAAGAGTGAGGTTGTATTTGTAACATGGTGCGACTGTTCACCTGACAGTTAAAAATTCGCCGAGACGCGTTCAGATAAAGGCTGTGACTTAAGCACAATCTGGCTTCTCAAGAGAATGCTCGCGGAGAATTAAAACTCAGTTCAGTGAATGTGCCCAGTTAATAGACACTGGAGGGACCCGCGGCTGCGGCAAGCACAGCGCCAAGGGCTTTCTCAGTATTAAAAACCAACTGAACACCCGCGTGGTCGAGCCATGGACATCGGAAGCCAGTCTTCCCCGTCGAGTGGCTGGCCACGCGGACGGGCTCCGTTGCAGGCTGTCGGACCCGCGTGGGGGACGCCCGGCTGTGGGCGCTGGAACAGGGTGGGCGGGACCTGCTGAGTCACCCAGCACACCCAGCCCTTTCCTTCCCGCCTGGTCACAGAGAGCAGGAACGTTTTACACACTGTGACCTGACATCCCTGCGGGGACAAGGCCACTCTGGTCCCCAGATGATGCACAGCGGTGGGTTGATGAATGTCATGATTGTATTTCTTGATCAATAACTATACTCTTCCTTTTATTTTAGAATCGATAAGTGAGTGAATATTTAATGACCCTGAAATAATTTTTATAGAAGGGCACTAGTTAAAGGAACCACCGATTCGACCAGAACGTTCGTTACATTTTATCAGCTTCCCAACCCCAGGCCCCCTGCCAGGCAGGAAAAGCCCTCGGTCAGCATCGGAACAGGCCAGCCCTGCATGCCCAGCCTTCGCCCGGGCCTCACAGCTCTCGTTTGCCGCTGTTCGCTGGGGTGGCGCCTGCGTGGGTTAACTTTTACTATAACCAATACTTAGCGGCTTAAACCACCAACATCCATCGCTGCTCGCGAGTCTACAGGTCAGCTGGATGGCCTTGCTGACGTGGGCGGGGCTCGGCTGGCTTTCGCTGAGCCCGCTCCTGTCTCACCGAGGCCGGCCTCAGCTGGGGCAGCCCGTCTGTGCCCCACGCGGCCTCTTGTGCTTCGGCAGGCGGGCGGGCCTGGTGTCCGTGGCAGCTGGGAACTTCCCCGCCAAGCCTGGAACTGAGGGGTGACTTCCACCAGCTGGCGTTGGCCAGAGTTGGGTGTCAAGGCCAGGCCTCCTGCAGAGGATGGGGAAAGAGGCCCCGCCTCTGAGGGCAGGGCCTGAAAAGTCACCCTGTGGGGACGTGGGGGCAGAGGGGGGCACCACTATGCCCACTGCTCATAGGCGGTCATTTGAGGCGTCCTTTGACCTTTCGAACACTGTGCTGTGTGGCTCAGTGAGATTTCCTCCAGCTTAAAGGCCTCAGGTCAACTCCGAAGAGATGCACCTTTTCCACCAAGATGACTTCCTCCAAGCAGACCCGACTCCTAGCAACACTGACACATCGTCTCCCCGGCTGCCTGTCCGGGGACCATCCTTCGTGACAAGCCAGCACCTCAAAGCGTCAGCCTCTGCATGTGGAGAGTGCACCCGGAATCACCCGGGAAGACACCTTTGTGCCGGGAACATGAGCCAGAGAAGGGGAACCTCGAAACGTGAGACCGATTCTCACCTCCTCGCCCCGCCCGTCCCTGCCGTCGGAGGCCGTGCTGCCGCTGTGTGTGAGGCTGGCAGGCGCCGTCCTGCGGCAGCTCTGACTCACAGCGGCCCGGGCCGCTTCGGGACAGGGCGGCGCTGCCCGGCGTCCCCTCCATCCCAGCCGCTTGCTCGTCCATCGCAGCCCTTGCCGAGATTTCCTCCGCCGCCCAGGGAGCCGCTCCCGCTCTCGACAGCATCTCCTCCGCTCACCCCGTCGCAGCTCTGACCCTCCATTCACAATCAAGGCCCGTTCCTGCCGACATCCGGCTTCCCTGCTCTGTTTTATCTTACACTGTGCCTATGTTTTAAAAGCGTCATTCTAACTTCTCACAGGTCTTCAGCTTTGTAAGACAGGTGTTTGGTGCCTTTCCTTGGTGCTTTCTTGTGGCCCCTCGCTCTTTGCTTTGGAATCCCTTTTGGCACCCCCAGGGCTCTGGGGAGGGGTGTCAATGGACTTCCTCACCGAGCGCCAGGCCCAGCGCCCCCGCGCCACGGCGGAACTCGCACCCGGTCCTGCCTGCGGTCCGAAATCACGGTGTCGGCTGGGCCACGCTCCTTCCGAAGGCCCTCAGGGACAATCATCCCACACCCTTCTCAGCTTCTGGGGCTGCTGGCCACCCTGGGCTTGTGGACACATCGCTCTAGTCTCTGCTCCAACCGTCATGTGGGGCTCTGTGTGTCTCTGCCTTTGCGCCTCTCTCTTTTTTTTTTATAGGGACACCCGTCCTTTTGGTTAAGGGCACACACTACTGGTCTAGGATGTCCTCGTCCTAACTCGTCACATCCACAACAACCCTATTTCCAAATAAGGTTCCATTCTGAGCCTTAGGGAAGACACCAGTTATGGGGTGTGCCTTCCAGCCCAGCACGGTTACTGAACTGTGATGAGGACATCAAGCAAGGGAACTTCTGCATGATCCCCTTGTACCCCGACAGCAGGGGCCTCTGGGGGAGACTCGGGTTGTCCCCACTTTGCAGGTAGGGGGCCTTGGAATGGCCCAGGATTGTCAGGCGGCGCATTCTCCAGAAGAGATGTTTTCCTTTCGTAACTTCCGTATTCTGTGCGGGACTTCTGACCCAGTTCCTCTGTGATGGCTTTATTTTACTTCCACGGATTTCTCAACATGTTAGGGTTTCTATAATGAGATATGTATGTTATATATGCTCCGTAAGTATGAGTTTTTCCAAAACACACAGAAGAGCCAAGAACTGGTCTTCCAAGGTCAGAAGTATTTTAAGAAGAACTGAGTAGCAGTCGAAGTCCCAGAGGGTAAGAGGAAACGAGGGCATTGTCGGGGTTCTCCAAAGAAGCAGAGCCAACAGGAGGCAGCCACGGGATTATGGAGGCCGCTGACCGGCCCCAAGATCGGCACGCGGAGTGGATGGGGCAGAGCCTCAGCAGAGCCGGGGTGGAGTTCCAGGTGGAGTCCAAAGGCCCAGGAGCCAGGACGGAGCGGTCCTCTGAAGGCAGCAGGCTCGAGGAATCCACACGCAATGTTTCAGTTTGACTCCAAAGCCAGAAAAAAAGCTGCCGTTCCAGTTTGAAGGCCACCAGGCAGGAAGAATTCCCTTACTTGGGGGAGGGTCAGCCCTGGGTGCTATTCAGGCCCTCAACTGATTGGGCGAGGCCCACCCGGGGAGGGCAATCTGCTCTCCTCAGTCTACGGATTCAGATGTTACTCTCAGCAGAAGCACCTTCACAGACACACCCAGAATCATGTTTGACTGACTACGAGGGCACCTTGCGACCCAGGTAAGTTGATAAAATTTGCCATCATGAAGGAAAACCCACATTCTGGGTGTTCCGAACCCTGAGCGCCCTGGAGAAATACGAACACGTTGAAACATGTGACGCCACCTGACCCGGAAACCGAGCTGAGGCGGCCGTGGCCGGCCTGTGTGGCCGCTGCACGGGCGTGTTGTGCTGGGCGGCTGTGACATTCAGCCATTCCAGGTTCGGCGTACACACTGCTTTGGGAAAGAGAGAAAAATCCCTTCCTTTGATTTCCACAGCTGAGTAAGAGGCGAGATCTGCAAAGCCTGGAAAATCACTGACCATCCGATGGTTCCTTTCATCTTCCGCCAATTTCCTCAAAGTCTTCTGGACGCAGAGGGAAGGCTCCTGGCAGACGCAAGGAGGATGTTTGTTTTCCTGCCGGCTGCCTCTTCCCCACAGAGGTCAGCGCAGGAAACAATCAATTAAGCTGCAAGGCGCATTTGCAAATTAGGTCTCATTTGTCTTGGCATTTCTAAAATTAATGTGCCCAAAATAGAAAAAAAAATTAGAATGACAGAGTGAGAGGCCAGCCACTGTGGGAAGTGCACAGGGTCAGGATGAATCCAGCCAGCCCATGTGGCTGTGTGGGCCCTTGGGTGCAGGCGGGTCTCTCAGGCCTAACTCCCACGAGAGGGACGCCCTTGGGAAACGGAGATAGGAGCGGGCCGGACCGCAGGGACGCGGCGCAGGGACCGCCCAGCACGGCCCGCGGTGACACTGCTCTGCTGACATCAGGTTACTGTCTTACTGAGACTGCCCCGCGCTCAGCCTCCGGACGCTCTGTCCCAGAGATGGCAGGTGTGACACCCTGGCTGTGTGGGGGCTCACGGGACAGAGGCCTGGGTCCGCCCAGGTCAGCTGAAGTCTCCAAAGTCAACTTCTTCATTTGTCAACAAGGAAGCACCGTCACGCCGCTGCCGTAATGAAATACCACAAACGGTGGCTCAGAGCACAGGACTCTTCCCTCTAGCGAGGTCTGGGGGTATTGGCGGGCGTGCCCCCTCCAGAGGCTCTGAGGGAGGTCCCCCCTGCGCGTTCCAGCTTCTGGTGGCTGCCACCGTCCCTGGCTTGTGGCCACGGCACTGCAGACTCTGCCTCCCTCTCACACCCCCTTCTCCTCCACCTCTGTCTTCTCCCTATCGAGTGACTCCATCACCCCTGCCTCTTATAAAACAAGGACACTTCTCTCCAGAGTTAGGACCCCATCCCGCTCCCTGCCCCCAAACAATCCGGGATCATCTCATCTCGAGCGAGACTGGTAACTTCACCACACCAGGAAGTCCCACTTGACCAATAAGGTGACATGCACACGGCCCAGGAATGTGGGTGCATTTCTTCTGTGGAGCCATTCCAGCCTCCCACAGACGGACGGGGTGAGGGCGCCGCTCAGGGCCCTCTAATTCTGACACTGAATCCATGAAGACAGAGTAATACGGTGCCGGCACGCCTGTGAAACCAAGGGAGACGGAAAAGCACGCAGGGTCTGCAAGAAAGGCATCCGGGGTTAGCGGCCAGTGAGCTCAGCACTGGGAAGAAGTCACGGAAAACACAGTGACTTTGCAAAAACGCCGCGTGTCAAGGAAGCACTGAGAACACTTCCAGTGCATGCCTCGTTTCTTTCTAGAAGGGCCGGGAGAGTGCAGAGCACACACACATGCATCCAGGTACCGGTTCCCTGCAGCAGGACAGGGATGCCTCACCTGCTCAGCGCGGGACAGACAAGGGACTTGCCTTCCAACACAAATACCACCTCCACCAGGAAGCCAACCTGGCTCTCCCACAAAAACTAAGCTCTCCCCCAAGGAAATGACTGGCAAATCCTTCGATGCACCAAAGGTCACATTTCCCTATCACATGACTTTCCAAAGTCTTCTACATTCTGTAGCTTTGACACCACTTCTAGCTTGCCTCCCGTGTTTCAAATTGCTTGACTCGGCTTCAGTGAATAACTCAGAAGGAAGAATGGACGCCTGACACAGCACCGAAGGAAGGTTCTGGGCGGCTGTCTTCTCTGTGTGCGAGGCTGAGGACGAACCATGTGACTCGTGTTTTCTACGAACCAACATTAAGCTCCTGCTGTGCCATCGGCACGGTCTTTGGGGCAGGGCTGCCAAAATCAGCAAGATTCCGTTTCTTTCCTCCTGAAAATCCACGGCAGAGCT
>PVJI01018357.1:0-33551 GCA_004026765.1 Micronycteris hirsuta | reverse complement strand
TGCCCATTTTTTTATTGGGTTTTTTGTCTTCCTGGAGTGGAGTCGTATGAGTTCTTTGTATATTTTGGAGATCAGACCCTTGTCTGAGGTATCATTGGCAAATATGTTTTCCCATACGGTTGGTTCTCTTTTTATTTTAATACTGTTTTCTTTGGCCCCACAGAAGCTTTTTATTTTGATGAGGTCCCATTTGTTTATTAAAGTCTTGTTTATTTAATCCTCTACTCTACATGGGGCTTGAGGGACTGTGGGAGGGCATGCTGGGGGTACTGGGCTGCACATACTCTCAGAGGCCAGGCTTTAGAGAGCAACTCCTGACCTACCAACTTACTGGTGTGGTAACACCTGTGTTTTCATGGTAGAGAAAATGCAGCAGCCCCGTATGTGGTTAACTGAATACAATCAAGACAACTTCAACTTTCAAAACCAAGTGTGACCCCAGAAACACGATTTTATTTGACCTGTGCATCCTTGATTCTCCTATGACCGTAGGCATTTCTAATGCTGAGAGTCGGCGCTCTGCACAGCAGTAACTGCACTGAGCAGCAATGATTTGTATTTCTCCCTTAGCGTGGTCGGCATTGGTTGGCAGGAGGTTGTTTGCCATTTTGCTTGTAGGTGGTGCAGTGGCTGCGCCCCTAAGAAACAGAGGAGGGAAGCTTTGCTCGGTCCTGGAGCTCTTCTAGTGTCTGTAGGAGGGATTATGGACCATGGCGGCTGGGAAGACCTATCTTTTTCTCTTTGGACCTGGGATTTATGAAAGATACCCTGGCCAATTGTGGAAAACAAAATAGCCTGACTGTGCCTCAATCAATTAATTGTCAAAATACCTTGAAAAAATAAAGTGTTTCATCATTTATGATGCGCTCATCGCTGCCATTATCACCATCCTTAAGTATTAATGGAATGACAGCAGTGTTAAAGGAGAGTTAATGAGCACTGGAGTCGTTTAAACTGCCTTTAAAAAAAATAAACACTCTCTCAAGGGACAATTGAGGAATAGTATGGCCCCAGATGATCCTGTCTATCCTTTGTTCTCAAATCATCATTTTAGTAAATTTATAAAATGGTCATCTGACAACATTTTAAACAAAGTTGTTCTGATTTACAAGCATGTCTGAAATTTGGGCCATAGATCAAGTCCAGCTTTTATTTTCAATGATTCTATAGGTGTTCATTTTGCCTATAGTATATACTCATAAGTTTTTATTAAGTGAATTATGTACTAAACTCTGACTAGATATTTATTTGACCTTGCTCCTTGTGTGGTGACATTAGGTGGATGTGGTGCAAAATTCAAGCTGGATCTTCTTAATGTGGCAACAATTGTCGTGACTGAGCCATTATATCACTTCCAATTTGCCAGCCGTGTTTTACAGGCACACAGTGGGATACACTTTGCTGGCTGCATGTTAAAACAATACTTTCTTAATTAGAGGCCTATAATAAATACATCCTTCATTTTTATGGTGTATGAGTCTGCTTGATTCAGGAAGTTGGTCCTCTGGCTCTGATTGTGCCTTACGTATGGCTATGGAAATTCCTTTGTCCCTCTTTTCTCACCTGTTTGGGAGGTGTGAAGTTGGAAACTTTCCTTCTGCTGAGAAGCAATGAAAAGGGGAATTTTGATCATTGTAAACGGGGTTATATGGGATGAACATAGCAAGCTGGCCAAATATCCACGGATCAGGACCCTGATGGGATTTGTAGAACTTGTGAGATTTAATACTTTTTTCTCTTTGTGGAAAATATCACACTACATGTCTCCTTAAATTGTTAGTGGAATGAGGTATTGAATAAATAAGTAAATATGCATAGCAGTATTGGGGGAAAGTATGATTTCTCTTTAGGGCGTCCAGTTATAGCAATAAATTATATTTTATCTGCTGACCTTTATCCTTTGTTCAAATGCAAACTGAGGGCCAGGATACCATAGATTGTATCTGGAAACTTCTAAGCAAGAGCTCAAATAGTTGACTCTTACATTCATATGGCCTCTATATGCCTCAGGTTACCTTTCTGCAAACTGGGCTGGGGATGATCATAGGTTGTGGGAAACAGGTTTTTCTCTGAAGCTTGTCTTGTACTTGCAGACCTCAGAGCTTAAAAATCTATTGTTATTATAAAGAATGAGGACAGGTTATTTTACTGACAAGGTTGGGGAAAACCTGGGGAACTTGGGTCTACTGATACACAGGAATCTATAATAGAGCCTGAAAATCTTCCCTCACTCACGTATTAATGAAATATTTATTCAGCACCACTAAGTACAACACTCTGTGCTCTGTGTGCTGCGAACTATGATGCTATGTATAATAATGCCTTAACTTAGAGGTGCTCATAAGCCTGATTTATGTGGCCTCCAGACGGGAAGAACAGGGCTGTGTCCTTTTTGTGTGTGTTTGGTCCTTCAGGTAATCATGATTTGACAGATATTTACCAGGCATTTTTGATAGGTGTTGGAAGTTAAAAAATGATTAAAAGACATATGTTTTAAGTGCTTACAATTTGGTGAGGGCAATAAGATGAACACCTAACATGAATCCTGAATACAGTGTGTGTGTGTGTGTGTGTGTGTGTGTGTGAGAGAGAGAGAGAGAGAGAGAGAGAGAGAGAGAGAGAGAGAGAGAGAGAGGTGGTTAGGGAGCATAAATGAAGCTCAACGATCTCTCTTTAAGTTCACAACCTCTAGGGAGCGCTCAAGGGGGCCCTGCTCCATTTCTTTAGTATTTGCGCACTCACTCTCCCACTATTAGACCATTTTCCATGTCCTCTTTCACCCAACACATTGGCTGGTGACCCTGCTTCCTAAAATATTAAGAAAATAAAAGTGATCATAAAGGAATGTCCTAGTGTCCCCACCAGCCCAGCTATGACCCTATTGGCACCTTCTATCTGGACAACATGGATGAACTATTTCTTGTCCAACCCAAGGCCAATCTTTCTGTTGTGCACTAGACCACAGTCCTCTGACTTACTGAAGAACATCGCCTCGGCACCTATCTCTTGCATTATCAAATTTTCCTCTCTTTGATTATTTCCCATTATCATCAAAGTTGCTGAAATATTTCATTGACCCCACAGTTTCCCTGCATTCTTTTATAGCAAAACTCTTTGAAAGTATCTTTCACAATAACTGTCTTCATTTCTCACCACCGTAGTCCTTATTGAAGCAATTCCCATCAGGATTTGCCTCCACAACTTGACCATAATGTTTTCTCAAGGTTATCAATGGCCTTCATGTTACTAAATCCAGGAAAGGGTTAATACTTACTTGACAGTGGTTGGCCCATTGTAAATGGTGTTCTTCCTTGAAAAATTTGCTTCATGAGATCTAGAGCACCCTACTCAGCTCCTCTTTACCAACCCAGATTTTAAATATTGGAGTGTCCCAGGGCTCAGTCCTTTGATCTCTCTTCTCTCTACATATTCACTTTCTGAGTGATTTCATTCAATCTCATGGCTTTAAATACCTGATAACACCCCATGTATATCTAGAAGCTAGGCTTCTTTCCCTTAAACTCCAAACTTGAATATCTAACTGCTGAGTCCTTTTGTCCATGAGGATATCTAATTGATATCTTAAATATGTCTTGTACAAAAAGAATCTGATTCTTCCTCCTCCTCCCATTTCAACCTGTTCCTCCCAGTCTCCTTCATCTCAGTAAATGATTTCTTCATTTTCCATGTTAGCCAAGTGAAAAATCTTGAAGTCATCCTTGACTCCTACATTCAAAACATTAGTAAAACCTATCTTTAAAATGCAACTTGATTATGACACTTTTTGTCCTATCCACCCTTCCCTCTATTTAAGCCACCAACATTTCTCACCTGTACAATTGGAATGACTTCCTTCTTAACTGGCATCCCTGCATCTGCTGTTGTCTCCTCTTCCGGTTGTTCTCTGCAGAGGAATTCTTTTACATAAATCTGATTTGGACACTTCTGCTCAGAGTGCTCCAAAAGCTTCTCATCTCATGCAAAGAAAAAGCTAGCCCTTTACCTCTTCTGCAAGCACCTGCCTTATCCGCTCCCTCTCCCCATTACCTTCCTAACCTTATCTCCTACCGTATTTTCCTTTGTCACTCCACTCAGCCCACTGCCCTCCTGGAGGGATTTAGAACATGGCAAATAAGTTCTCATTTCAAGGCTTCTGCACTAAGTTCTCATCCATTTGGAATGCTTTTTCCTCTGACCTTCTGAGTGATTTAATCTTGCTTCTTTCAAGTCTCTGCTCAATCTCACCTCTTAATGAAGTCTTCTCTTATCAGCCTAATTTAAATCACAGTGCCCTATTCTACTCATTGCTCTTCTATCTCTCTTCTTCTACTTTTCTCCAGTATTTTTTTTCCCTTAGAGATATGTTTTCTTACATACTTGCTTATTGTTTGTTTTCTTCCACTCAGATGGGAGCTCCCTGAAGATAGGGACTTTGTTAATTTTGTTGAATGCTGTATCCTCAGTGCTCAGAACAGCACATGGCCCACAGTAGCTGTTCAATGAATAATTGTTAAGTGCATGAATAAAAGAATGGTCAAGGTACTGTGAGACTATACAGGACCATAGGACTATTTTTGTTTGGAGAGTCCTGTAAATGCTTCATGAAAAAGTTGACTGATGAAGTAGGATTTAAACATTGCAAAAGGTGTTAACAGGTGTGTTTCTTTGAAGGTTCATAGGGAAGAATGTTAAAAGCAAATTGTAACATAGATTAGGGTGCAGTACTGATGGACTGTGAGCCCTGGTAAACACGGTTCATTTTGTAATAGGCAATAGAAGCCAGAGGACTCCTCACTTATGCGGAGGAGTGAAGCTATTCAGTTTGGATCTCAAAAGGTCACTTTGTTGTGCGTGTGGGTGAATAATGGGCCAGTGGTATAGTGTAGAGGACTGGGAAAGTGAAGGCTTAGGATGTCGTAGGAGAACATGATAGTTCAGGAAAAACACCTTCAAGACTTTGCAGTAAAGCATAGATTTAATTTTCACATCCAGAAATATGCTGATAATACCTCTGCTTAAGGGTATCAGCTTCAGACAAAGCATTTAGCCACTTCAAGTGTGAAAGGGCAGGTTACAGATGAGGGGTGTCTAATCATCTGCCATCTTGGTAGGCAAGTCTGGACGGTAGGGGCAAGGTCTGGGGGAGAACTCAGCTCTTCTTTATTGGGTGATGGTGGACGAGAGGGTGTGTAGCTAGTTACAGATGGTGTCTGGAGGGACAGTGCCCCCCCCCCATAGTTTAGAATGTGTGTGAATGCTGAATCATGAGATAGATGGATCCTTAGGTTGATTCAATGTGATGCTTTGTATATTCTATGAATTCTCTTTATTTTCATGCTCCATATTTCTCAATTATAACTAAGCCAATATGCAGTTCTTTGGGCAATATCTTGCCAATAGCTTTTACTTCCACAACAGATTGGCATACAACTGCTAGGGTCACTCATCGGCCTTGATGACCAACACTGATTGCCACTGTAGAATTATTGCGTGGATCCCTACAGTGGTTGAAATTGCTGGCCCAGCTGAAACATGGTCCTGGTCATTAAAAAAAAAATCAGAGTTTCAAATCCCTGAATATAAATACGTGTATGTAATACATTTGAGCCCTTTGTACATGTCTACCGAGAAAAGTAAGCTTTATAAACAATAAAGTTGCTCAGAAAATTATGAAGTCGTTCTGCAGATTTCAACTCCAAATTTTATATAGGAAGTAAAACTTTCACCAATAAAAAAAGAATTAAAAAAAAGAAAAAGAATAACATGCTTTTTTAGAAAGAAGATAGTTATTTCTTTTCTCAACCTGGTAAAACTCAAATTCATAGCAACACATTGGAACCTAAACTGTGGTTTTCCTACAGCAAAGTGATGGCTTGAGTTGTGATGGGTTGGACATACATGCAGCCAGTTCAGCATCTTTTCCTCCTTCTAATTTTCCTTGGATCGGTGTGATACTGTGTTCCACGTCAACCTGGCCCTGTCAAACACCACTCTTCACCTTTTCTTTTTTAATCCAGGAGTTTTTTTGTTTTTGTTTTTGTTTTTTGTTTCCTCACCCCCTGTAACTTCCTGGTTTTGCAGGGGTTTTTTCTTTTCTTTCTCTTTTTTTCTTTTTCCTCTCCCCTCTGAGCAGAGAAGTTTCCGTAGTGGTTAAAGCTGTTGGTTACTTTGGCAGGTGAGTATGTTCTTAAGGCTCCTAACTGCTTTTCCTTTCTTTGGATTAACTTCACTTCTTTATTTTCATTCTAGCTTAGCTTAGCTTGGCATTTCAGTGCCCCATTGTGTTGTTTTCATTGTCTTCTTTTTGTTTTCTTTTCATTCAGACAAAATATCTTAGTCAAAGGGGAAATATTAAAAGCAGGATGGTGTTTCTCCCAATCCCTTCCTTTCCTGACGCTTCTATCTTTCCTGTGTGCACTTGACATGTGGGAAACAGAAAGCAGTTCTGGAACTGTGAGATGCCTTTCAGTACAGCTTGGAAAGGGAAAACCTACTTCATTGTTTCTGCTGAGACCTATGGCAGGGATGCAAAGAAGGCACCGGCCCTCAGGAAAATATTTTTCTTACAAATATTCAGGCGACACTGGAGCCCTGACTTCTTCACAAACCACCGTGTAACCTCGGGCATGTCACCGAATCTCCCCGACTCTTGGTTTTCTAAACTGCAAAATGGCAACAGGAGCACCCACTCAATAACACTGCTGTGAAGGGTAGGTGAGCTAACACACACGTGATGACCTTATTTGTTTTTAAGACTGTACTTATTTATTTAGAGAGAGGGGAAGTTAGGGAGAAAGAGGGAGAAAAACATCCAACAGTTGCCTCTTGCACACACCCCAACAGGGGACCAGGCCTGCAACCCAGGCACATGCCCTGACCAGGAATTGAACCGGACCTTTTACCTTGCAGGAGGCTGCCCAACCACATGAGGCACGCTGGCCAGGGCTGTGTGGTGCCCTTATTTATGCCTGACATGCATGGCGAGAAATCTTTGCTATTCGTGTCATTCTTTAGATCTTACATTGTATTCGAGAACCTCAGTGGCTTCCCTCCCAATTTCAATGACTTTTCAAATTGGTGCCTCTAAATGTCACCTCTCACTTTTTCATTGCTGCTGTTCTGTCTTTATGTCAGTTTTCCCCTTTCCTCTTACTATGCCACCTCTTTTCCTTACTTCCCTACCCCTGAGACTGGTACTCTGGATTACCATTTGAGCGTAGTTCCAATTTTCTCCACACATCATGTTCTGCCTGTTGGGCCAGACTTTCTTCCAGCACCTGATTCTGACTCTGGTTTCCCAGTGGCTGTCCCACCTCAGGTGACACGTGCAATTCTCGGTCTTGGCTGCTCTTAGGCAAACCCGGCATGCCACAGGGAAACGAGCCCCACTCAGCCGTGTCTGAGACATGGTGTCAGTCCTTCCCTTTTTTCTCCTCACCTCTTCCTATATATCTCAAAAATGTATTCCCTTTCTGCATCTCTTGATTTTTAAGACTTAGGGATTTTTTCCATAGCACTAGAGTTGCTTGCCAATCTTCTTTTATAGATTATAAAATTCAGAAGAATATGGACTTTGTCTTAAACTCTATGTTCCCCTAAACATCTAAAATACTGTAGACACCAGAAAAAAATGGAATTATTGTCTGGAGGGTGAGTCCTTTGTAGTGAAGGCTTTCCCGCTAGGTGAGTGTTCTAGGAACCCATCTGTTTCAGTGTACCAGCTGGCATTGTTGTGAGAGGCTGCGTTCAGTTTTGGTGAATTTTTTTTAAACCCTTTCAGTGAGTTTGGCCATTTCATGATGGGTGATTTACGAGAGTACCTGTCCACACTGTGCTAAGTGTTCAGCAGTTTTTGACCAAAAATGGCATGACCCCCATGCCCCACCCTCTGTATTCACCCAATCTTGCCCTGAGTAACTTTTTTAAAATTTTGGTTTCCCCAGATGAAAAAAGTCCTCAAAGGGAAACATTTTGCCAATGTGGAAGAAGTGAAACGAAAATGGCAGAAGCATAAAAAACATCAAAATTGAGAAGTTCAAAAACTGCTTTGAGTAGTGGAAAAACATCTCAATTGGTGTTTTGCATCAAATGGAGAGCACTTTGAAGGTGACCGAAATTTAAACATATAAAAATAAATATGCAATTTTTGATAAATATTTCTGTTTTGGGGAGTCACCCCTAACATTTAAACCTCTCTTTCTGAGAAAAAAATGTTAAAGGTGTGAGTCAGCTTTGTTTCAAGTGTTGGAAAATTGGATTTATTAAATAAAAGTGAAATGAATGTGAATTGTCCACATCAAAGAGAAAACTCTTAAGAAGTAACTTTGCTCCATGGAACCCAAAACATGTTGCAATATAGGACCTGTGGACACAAGTCCACTATCTCCATGGAAGACAAGGGAAGAAGTTTATGTAAGTTGTAGAGGAAAGAATTACAGTTAGTTATAAAGGCGAACATCACTAGCAAGTGGCAATAACTACTTGCACGTGGTGCTGGTGGAGTGAAATTAATGCAGTTACCGAAGATCTACACAGTGGAGATTCCAACTCTCAGATACGGTTTCAGGGCAGCCTTCCTCAAGGCAGGAAGCCAGAGCAGAAAGGCTTTTTTCGGTCCTATTGTTCTTTTGATTCTATTATAGCTTTCTTAAATTTTGTCCAATGCTTGCTGATTAAAAGACACTTCATATCTGGTCTGACTCTTAGGGGCCCTAAGGACTCCCAATGGTGCCCTGGCATCTGAAGGAACCTCTCAGCCACCAAAGGTGTGCGTCACTGGGCTGTGTTTTTAATGTCTTACCAGTTACTCTATCCTTATCAACAATAATTTATCCTAAAGGGGAATTCTCAGTTATCTTAAAATCATTGCTTCTTCTAGTCCCCCTTGTCCCCTCAAGTAAACAAACAAAACCAAAAATCCACCCCAAACTGTTCATGATTAGTTCAATAAGTACAGAAACACAAGCTGTTTGGCAAACTGGATTACAAAGGGCCAGAATGAAGTTTGAACAAGGCTAGTTCCATGCATGGATTTGATATGTTCCTGATCGGGCTTTGGGTGGTTTTCATAACTCTCCCCTTACAGTGCTGTATTAATTCACACCGGGTTGTTGGCCTGAAGTCATGATGTTAGCTATGTTTGAGACCTGTTGCTCGTCAATAATTAATTTCAATCATAAAGAAGAGATGGGTGTTCATATATATCCTTTTCTGTGTTTGTTGGTTCATACCAAGGCTTGGTCAACGTTTCACCTTCTCGAGGGTAGAAATGGATGGCATGATTATTTTGACTCTTCACAGGAAAGAGGATGAAAATCTTCTCAACAGATATTCAGTTAAATAGGGCTAAAAATGGGAATGCCTTTATAACTAAAGAAACTGCATTTTACTGCTTTTCTCTTACACTCAAAAGTTTTAATTATAGAAGTGGGAAAATACAAATGTCACAGTGATTGTTGTAGGTTATCAGAAAAGGGAAGGGGTTATGGTAAAAGTATGCAATTTAATACAAACTAAAAACAACCAATTATGCTAGAAAACACAGAATGTATTTCTGGAAAACCAATGACAGAGAGAAGGTTTAAAAGTTAAGAAAATAAATGGTAAGAAAATGACAGAATCCAGAGGGTTCTTCTGAAGGGATGCTGGGTGGCTTCAGCTGGGATGCAAAGCCAGATACATGCACTTTCTGCCCAGAGCAACACTTGAGATCAGGTCAGTTGGACCCACTCGGGCACCAGAATATCTTCATTAGGAGGAAAAAGAAAAGATTATAGGCCATTCTTTCTTATTTCTATTTCCTCATACCCACTGACAAAAAGTAAATCAATTCATCTTAACAGTCAGGCTTATACCTACTATTATGTTAAGAATTCCTAAAATCCACTCCCTTATCTACTTGTTGTTAGAAATGCCTTTGATGGAGCATAGAACCTCTTAACTCCATAGTTAGAAATTAAAAGCAGGTATTATCAGGTTGAGAGAGCACTGTGACATTCATTCATGCTAAAGTGTAAGAAACCAATGAGTGGGTGAATGAGTGAATGAAATAATATGCCTAAATAATTGGATCTCTTTTCTGTGTTGACTTGGAGTGGTAGTTAATCCAAGGTAGAGAAAGTAGTGTCCATGACAGTGAGGCTGACGAAGCCTTGCGATGGTTGAACAGTTTTTCCTGGAGTCTGTTCATTGTACTTTTCAAAACGAGACTCCATGTGGAAGTGCATTGCTGTCCTGCCGAACATATATAGAGATCTTAGTAGGAGTCCATCCAGTGAACTATAGTGTGCACACACACCCCCCTCCAATCTTTCCATGACTTCTGAGGCTAACTCCATGGTAGAGGAGTGTCATTTCTAGAAGATTTATTACTGAGGGATTTTCCAGATTTACTAACAGCTGTTGCCTTCCTTAGCTTACTACTGCCTTCCTGGTTTACCTCCCCACAACGCGTGTACCAACGAAGGAGCAGAGAGCTGCAAGGCGTGGGCAACAAATAAACAAACACAGTGAAAGGACCAGGCTGGCACTGAAGTTCAGGTCTCGCCGTTCCTCACACACTCCCAGGTGCTTGGTGTCTCACCCACCTTTTATTAGTCATGCCTCGATATCCGCGTGCTTTATCCTCGCACTTCCTTTACACAAACCCTTTAGTCCATTTGAGTCTCTTTGAATTGAACCTGTCATGTTGTCATTCAAGTTGACTTTTGCCTCTATTTCAGTATTTTCTGCCATTCCATTAACACACAGCACTAATCTATTAACAAACCAATCCTTCTCTTTGTAGCTTTTTTTTCACCAACTACATGACCTTTTATTAATATTCTTTGTTCCAAATGATTGAGTAGAATTAACAGATGTGACACCGGTATGTCCTTCAGTTTAGCTACTCTGGGGGGCAGACTGGTCAACTCATCAAAATACGTAGGTCAAGAGGGAATTACTGGGATTTGTGAGTGAAATTTAAGCACAAGACTTTTGAGGTTTTTCATACTTTTACATTTCAGTATCTTTATGATTTGAGAGAAAAATGTGAATGTCACAACTGCTTGGATAATCAAATTGTGAAGAGTAGGGAGAGCAATGAGTTTCATCTTAAATTCCACATTGAACACTGGGGGGGGCCTGCAGCATGATGGCAGAACTCGGAGGAGATAAGCATATTTTGGTGCTGACAATTGCCTTCTTCGTGTTGAGAAATTCTTAGTTCAAACACAAAAGTTCATCTTTGTTTACTGTTTAGAGCCACACCATCACTGAGAACTGAGTCTTTAAGCCGGACTTCAATCTATTATCAGTAGGTCTCAGGCATTTTTCTTTTCTGCCCATAGTTCACCTTGGACCCACATCCTTCTATTCATACTTTCCATGGTGGAAACTATGCACAGAATTAATGAAACAAATGGTGTTCGGTTATAAGTGAAATAAGCCTTATTTTGTTATTAGGTAAAGGCATATTATTAATTTGTATCGGTAAAATGACAGAGTCACATTTTATAAACATGAATATAGTAAGAGACAAGACTAAGGAACATTGAAGAACTTCAAGGTCATCTAATGGGACGGCGGTTTACTTAGAACAAATTACTTGGGTAACAGGACTATCAAAGTGGTCTAATCCAGATCATGGGAACCTAAGATAATGCTGCCAAGAGCTGTTTCTTACCTGACATATAGCTCTTTGAGAAGACTTAATAGCTTATACCAGGTCTTTAAAAAGTTCTCAACGACAGTTTTGAATCTATAGTATGCAATCTGAATTTATCTTTTTCTAATTGACTATCTCAGGTATGTTTCTCCCTGCAAAGCACCCACCAAATATAAATGTGATCATGCCTAGATACTATAAATAATATCACTCACTGCCACAAATTTGTATAGAAACGCACAGTGATTTTTCCAGGTGAATCAATGAAACATGTTTTGGACATTCCCTAGGAATATTCTAAGTAGGTCTTGGTTATCAAGTTGGCACTTATATTGTTGGGGAATTTTGATGTCTGATGCATAAAGTATGAGAATTCATTCCTGTAGAGATAACAGTCTTAAAATCTAGTAATTAATGGAAAAAATCTAGTAAATGAAGAGGAAAATTCCAACCTCTGTTGCGATAAGCTAGATGATCTGAACATAATTCATTTTCCTGTGCCTCAGAATCTTATTTTGTCAAAAAATGTGGAATGTATAAAAAGTATGAAGAAGAAAGCTAAAAGCACATATAATTTCTTCATCCGGAGATGTTAAGTAACAATTATTTGATTTATTGCCTCTTAATTCTTTATATTCCTCCATTGTATTGAAATTTTACATTTGCATGAAAACAATGAGTTATTAATAAAATCAACTCATCATCAGATTAATCAAATTCATGCTCCATCAAACCTCTCATTTTTGAACATGCAAGACCTGTTTCTCCCCCTCCAGTGTCAATCTTACATTTAAGGGTCACATTTACACCAGCAGTTTTCTCAGCTTTCTCACTATGGAACCATCAAATAGTGTCCAATGATCTTATGCAGAATATAAATTACAACAGCCCTAAATAGGTGATCATTAGTATAAGAACCAATATTTGTGGACTACTTACTCTGTGTCATCTTGCTTAAACCTCACAAAAATTTCATAAATGAGATAGGGCCACACATTTCCTCTGAATTAACTGGGTACAAGGAGATGAAACTTTTGCAAAGCCACACAGAGGGTAAGCAGAAAATCTGAGAATTTTGTATGTAAGTCATCTGACTCCAGAGTCTGTACCCATCAAAATCTACGTAAAATTAATTCTTAGATACTTCAAATTCTGCATGTGTAGGGGGCATTCCAAGCTAGCTCTTGCAAAAAACAAAACAGAACGAAAACAAAAACAAAAAAAAATCCATTTGTTTCTATTTGGGGAAGCATATCTATTTTTATGCCACTACATTGTTTATTCTGGTGCCAAAAAATTTATTAGATTTAGCCAGTTTTATTTAATCTCAGTAAAATCTAAAATTTGTGCATGGACAAACTTAAGTATTTAAAAAATTCTAACCCTTCCACTTTTAAAGTTTTACAATATTCTCATTGGTTTGCCTCCTGTGGTAATCTCCTTACTTGACTGAAGAAACTCAGGCCCCTTTACTCTTGTTCCCGAAGTGTCCCCAGAGGAAGGCACTATGTATGTGTAGAGATTTGGAGCCTGGCCTCACAGAAGATCCCTGTCTTGTTAGTTTTTCTGGCATGAACACTTCAATGCTTCTGAGAAGTAAAAAAAAAAATAGAGTATCTCAAATTTTCCTATCACCATTTCTAATATTTTTCCTCAAGGAATAGTTTGTATTCCAGCATCTTCTTTACACTTCACCATAGTTTTGTTTCTTCTTTAGTCTTTATATAAATATAAGTTCCGATTCCTACATGTCTAAAAGCACATAATTATATCTCTGCCTGACTCCACAGACATTTTTCGAGCGCTGTCGGAGACGATGAAAATACAGAGATGAATGATACAGTCTCTGTCCTAAAGGAGACGCACGTCTAGTGGGAGAGAGCGAGGCCAGAGCAGAAATGACATGGCAGAATAATAGGAGCTATGATTGGACTCCTCGCGGTGTAACCCCAGCTCAGCTGATGCAGTCTCAAATGCGGGGGGTGTCAAGGAAGCTGTGCTCTGTGGGGGAAAAAAATTCACTGCATAAATTTTATTCATAACATGACTTTTACTTCTATTCTTGAATTTTTTTTCTCCCAAGCTCTATAACCTCAATGACAATAGTGTACACACAAGGAAAACGCAGAAGGGGATTGGAAACCGTTCTCCAGAAAAGCAATTCAACGTTTCTTTTGAAAATAATGAAAAGAAATATATCAAACTCAGCAGAACACTTTTTATTAATAGAAACAGCCGTATACAACCCTGGGTGATTCAATATCAAAAAGAAACAAAAATCCTACAAAGATCTGACATCACAAGGAGATAATAATTTGCCTTGGCCTGCATACCCTGACAGGCCCAAAACTGACAATGGAAACACAGACACGCAGCCTGTGGGGAGAGGCCCCTGCCCTTTCACAAGACGCTGGGCAGCAGTGTAATTTCAGATTGCTAGGCATCGCCTGCCATGCAGGGCACCGTCACCACTGCTATCTGAGTTTCCCCAGAAACTCAGTGGAAATTGCCATTCTGGAAATTTCTTCATCCTAGGAGGAGCAGTCCAAATGATTCTGTGTAAAAGGTAGTGATCTGTAAAATGAACTTCAAACAGCTAATAATTTCTGTTTTCCTTAAAAATGTTTAAGTCATAAAGTGCTCCAGTCTTGTGCTTTATGATGATGTCTTACAGGCTTCATGGATCTCGACTGTCTTTCACGGAGATGGAGGCCCACTCAGGCGAAAGAGTTCTGCTTTTCTTTAATCTTTATTTGTTTATTTTAACTGTGTTTTCAGGATGTACCACCTTTCTAGGGTCCAGCTATTCTGGAGCTTAGCACTCTCCTGCTTCCTGCCGCTCTGCGCTTGCTTGGAATAAGCGGCCGTTGGGGTTGACAGGAGTCACCGGCTCAGTCTCAGCAAAACTGGACGTCACGTGCGTGGTTCCAGTGGCTATGGGTGTCAGCGCCATGGCTGTTCTTCATTCTGTCTCACACTTAAAATGCAGTTTGTGATTTACTTGAAGATTAGTCACCAAATATTAAGTTCAGCTTATTTCAATTCTTGTACTGAGTTTTAAAGCCAGGGTGCTTTGTGACAGTGGCTTTTGTATTTATTGGGCATTTAAGCAGAGATAGGATTTGGGAAAGCAAAAGGGACAGTGGACCAGTTCAAGGCTTCAGTGAAAAAATAAAGAAAGAATGCTTCCAGGAGGAGCTGGAAATATAAAATTTGGAAAATGGTGTAAAATAAATGGATGGATGATATCTTGAAAAAAGGTTTATGAACAAGAAAATGACAAGATAAAGAGTCTGCTCAAGTAAGTTGAGTGTGTCATGATGGATAAAAGTTACTGAGAGGAGAAGGGCAGGAGCATATGGGTGATAATGTTCAATAATTCACATGTGGAAGAGAATGGGGGTCTAGCATAGTGCAGTTTGGAGAGATGCAGAGGAAAGGACGGACATTAGACCTGAGAAGGGAAGAATTCACATCCTGCGATTTCTAACTTGATCTACCCACACAAAAAAAAAGTGACAGAAAGGGACTCTAAGCTTTGAGCTTGGGCAGAGGAAGGCATTGTGGGGCCACTCGGGGGACAGTGAAATGGGACACTGAAGGGACGCAGCGTGAGAGGACGATTCCAACTTTGCACACGCTGCATACTAAGGGTTGATGGAACATCAGGCAGTTCAATAATTGGGAGCTATCAGGACAGAGGAGGAAAGAGGAGCAAAAAAATCCTGTTTTCTCTCAATCCTGAACAGGAGCTTGAGACAAACTTTTTGAAAGCTTGATATTTCTGAACTTGAAAATTCTGAGTAATGAAGAACTTCCTTACCAAAGATTCCTCATTATCTTTGATTGGTGCTTAGTCTCAGTTTATGTAGTATAAATTGATTAACTGATCTCAGAATACCTTTGATTCAGAAAGCTATAGTCAGAGATGAACTTTTCTACAATGTTGGGGGTTGCCTTTAGCCCTTTGGTTTCGGGGTTTTGTATTACCGAAGGCCTCACTTTGATTTTTTCATCAACGTTTTCCCAGAAAGGAACTGTGTGAATATGGTGAGAAATACGGATCAGTAACCACAGTAATTCTCAACCCTGGGTGCTTAGTAGAATCCCTTGGGGAGTTTTTAAATAGTGTTGATTCCAACCAGTAGAATCAGCCCCTCTGCGGGTGTTATCTGGACATCAGTGTTTTGTAAAATCTCCCCAGGTAATTCTAATGTAGATGCAGTGTTGAAACGACCAGACAAATGGAAGTGGTGACTCTGAACCTTAGCTGTGCTTTGGGATCACCTTGGCAACTTTAAAAATATATAGATGCCTGAGTTCCACTCCCAGAGACCCCGAGCATTTTATAAGGATCCCAGGTGATACAGTGTGGCCAAGGTCAAGAGCCACTGAGCAGTCCCTCCTTGTCTTAAGGCACATTTCCCGAGGTCATGATCTCAAACCTGTCCAGGAGGGCAGAACTAGGACCTCCGTGGGAGAACGTGCTTGCTATTTTGCCATTGGCATAATGAACTCAATTGTCAGCTAACTTTTGAACACAGAGATTTTTTTCCTGGTAATAATGATGTAAGAGGCAGAAAAACATCACCAGAATGTTCAGATCCCAGGTTGAGTTTACATTGTTGGCAGTTCGAAAGTTCATGTCTTAGCTTGTCAAACTGAGCTGTTTTGAACTAAAATCATGGAGTCAAAAAATGTCATTTACAGGTGCTTCTCTCAGGGGAACACTCTGTGACAAAATGAAATGTATACACCTGCAAATCATTGTCGGCAACTCCAGTTCACCACAGGGAAATTTGGGGTTTAATAGAGATTTTCCTCCAATATTGTAGGAAGAGGGCTATGCTTGGTACCGTCTCTTTCATTTATTTTTCTGGTTTATATAGATGTATTACTCCCACCTCTCTAAATCTATATGTGTTTTAGATTTATTCTGAGTATCTTTAAAGAGCAACATACATGTTTGTTGGTCTTAAGTTGTTTTTTCTTAAATTGAGTTTTTACCTGGAACTTTTGTAACATGCTATAAATCTATGAACTGATATGTTGTTAAAAGAAAACACTCCCCTGGCCTGGAACGTCCCTTTATTTATTAAAATGCTATTTCTCCTTAGGGTTTGCTCAAATCACAACTTGTCTGTTATCTTAGCTCGGGCTGCTATAACAAAATACCACAGACGAGATGACTTAAAAAAGAGACATTTATTGCTTGCAGTTCTGGAGGCTAGAAGTCCAAGGCCAAGGTGTTGGCAGATTAGTTCCCTGGTGAGGGCTCTCTTCCTGGCTTGTAGATGGCCATCTTCTCATTGTGTTGCACACAGTGGACAGAGTGAGAGAGAGAGAGCAAGTTCTCTGGCCTCTTCTCACGAGGGCACTAATTTCATCCTGAGGACCCCACCTTTGTGATCTCATCTAAACCTAATCACCTCCCAAAGATCCCACCTCTGAATTCTATCACAATAGGGGTTAGATTGTCAATGTATAAATTTTCCTGGGGGGGCACAAAAGTTCAGTCCCCAACCTCTTGTGAGATCCTTCTGCTTCCATTTTAAAGAAATCCCTCTTGCTTTTGAGTCCTATGGTTCTTGTCTGCTCCTTTCACTTATCACAAATCATAAACAACCTTGTTCTCTGGCCTTTCTTTTCAACAAGATTAGAGGCTCCTTGAGAGCAGGGGTGCAGTAGGGTCAATTTAGATACCCTCAGCCAGCAAAATGCCTTCTGTGTAATAGATGTTCAATTAACTAGTATTGATTTTGCTCTATGATTTGAGGCAGGTTACCTAACCTCTCTAGGTTTAGTTTCTTTACCTGTGACATGCAGGTATTAATACAGATCTTCTAGAGCTGTGGTGAAGATTTAAAAATATAATGTGCATAAATTGTTTAGCAAGTCTGGTACACAGGGAGGATTTGATGAGTGACTACTAACTATTAAATAAACTGAATGCAACGGAGGGAGTCAGGGCATCTTCACAGAGCTGGAAAGGTGAGCAAAGAGTGCTGGGCAGGGATGGAAAAGCAGTTTGTACCTTCAGGAGAGTGGTCAAGGTAGGCCTCCACAGTAGTTTCATTTGAAAAAGAACCAGAAGGAAGTGGAGGGGCAAGTTGTGCAAAGACCTGGGAAATTGCTGTTCAGATGGGGGGGATAGCAAGTGCAAAGGTCCTGAGGTAGGAATGGCTTGATACATTAAAAGAATGAATTAGGGACCAATAAAAGAATGTCAGACTATTTCTTAGCTCTTGGAGCACTGCAGTAGAAAGGAAGGACCCGTCTGCAAATGGTGGTGCACTAAATGTCCCCACTTCTATGAATTAAACTTTAAGTTTTGAGAACAGGAACGTTTCCCCAACTTTTTGTGTATGTGTGATACATCATCACTTTCCAAAGTGGCAGCGATGGGAGGCAGGTGCACGAGAGAGCAGTGACTTCAGTGTCTGTCTCTGTGTTAATGGCCAGAGTGTGTCTGGCTTAATGTCCTCTACTCTGGGCCTGTGTCTCCTTTCTTTCAGCACCAGCTGCATTTCTCCAGAAACTGTGTCCCAGCGTGAGGGCGATGGCCTCCTCAAGTCCAAAACAGACACATTTGAATGAAGAGTGTTTGAACAGTTTCTTATTTTTTTCTATGCTTTAAATAAACTCTTCTAATCCAAAAAAATTAGGGAGAACTGCTGTTACTACCTCCACTTTATACTTGAGGTAACTGGGACAGAGACTTCATGGTATTTTTCCAAGTCCATCCAAGTATAAATGTTTTTACACAGGTAATTTATAGAAAAGTGATTTGTATATATGACAAATATATATATTTAAGCTTTTGTTATGGTATACTGTCATTTCAAGGCAAGAAGACATCTGAAGAGTTGTTTTGGCTGTTGAAAAACTGTCCCTTTGCAATTTTTCAGGATGTTTTATCAAGCTCACATGTGAAGACGGTCTCTGGCGAATTTTACATAGGTCTGAGAAAATGTTGTTGTAAAACTGGAGTTGTATAGCATATAGATTATTCAGAAAAACAATGTTAAAAAGTGTATACTGTTATGATTTATTTTACTTGTGTCACCTGCAGAGAGTTAAATGTCGCAGTTCAGTGACTATGTATTTTCAAAATAATGTTAGACTTATTATTTTAGAACTCAGCCACATTTTTTTCCCTCACCACAAGGAGCATGTCCAGGGACCATGGCACCAATGACAAATGTGGTAAGAGTTGCCATGCTGAATGTCAGCCACCGAAGGGATGTTTCCTGAGAGATCATTTGCAAATCAACCTCCACACACTGAACAACTACTCCTAATATCTCTGATTTTCCTTAACAACTCGTTATAGCCCAATTATCCTTAATTGTGGATCTTAGGGTTGTTACGGCTGTTTTATGAAAAGGGACATATTCTGCTTGTCTATATAATTTGTGTTTTTGTGCATTTCAGTTGTTTCTTTCTTTTCTTCCTCATCTGTTCCTCCTTTGCCATAGAGTCCTATTTATTTATTTATTTACTTATCCAAAATAAAAGCTATCCCCTTTCCTGTTCACATAAATAAGAAAAAATGCAGCAGGGCTATTGAGGCTTTGCGGGGTGTGTTAAAATTAGCCAGCAAGGCAGAAGGCAGAGAGGGAAAGAAACTGGCTTTGAGATTGGTCTCTGGGCTGCTGAGTCAAGCTTGACTTGTCAGATTTCCTCTGGACTCTTTGGTTACAGAGCCAAAAAGTGCATTCCTCACCGTTGGAACAACAGTGGAACAAGAGCAGCAGCAGCACCAAACTTCCTCGCTTTCTTTCAAACTGGTGCTACCCTTGTAGTTTTCAGTTGAGTCTGCATTGACTTTATGTACAGTTCTAGAGGCATTTTTTTTCTGATGCATATTTTACAAAGTCTAACACTTCGTGGAAATTTTTTTTGCCTGCAGTTATAGTTTAAAACTATCTTTAAAAAACAGTTCCTGGTGATTTATATATATTTTCATGACAAACCAGAATAAACTTTGGATTATTTTGCTTAGTTATTGATCATTTTCTACACTGAAAACTCCCCTGAAATCTAAATCAATATTTGTATTCTAATCTTATTAGAGGTGATCACAAAAGAACTCATATATATATTGTATATATAATCATATATATAATTATCAAAGTATGTTAATAGGATTATTTGGTTATACCAAGGATTAACATTCTTAAGGTGATAGTACAGTGGTGGCATTCACTAGGCATTCTGAACTGGTCTGTGCTCAGTTCTCTCTGTTCGCTTGCCAATTAAGTTCCATCACTTAAACAATGTCCTGGGGCCAAACTCCCCACCTGGTGAAGAAAAAGTACAGAGGTTTGGTGTTGTCATTACCTCCAGGAAACTTCATCCAGAAGTTCTAAAGCCAATAATCCATCTCTCATTGTCCCTCCCTCCCTGAGCTGTTCCCCACACAGACACTCCCTGAATTAATAGGGAAAGAAAACAAGAACATCATTCAGAAGTTTAGCAATAGAAGAAATTATACTTAGGTGTGTAAACAACAAAAAAAACCCTTGTTTATTAAACAATGTAACTCAAGCTTTTTTAAAATGAAAATAATTTTAACATATAATATAGCACCACCATAACCAATTTCTGCCTATATTTGATCACAAGTTTTTACGTTTTTTATAGGATAAACATAAATTTTATGTTCTGTCTTCAAATGTTAAATTACTGTAAGCATTTTCTTGGAGCAGCTAGAGGGTAGGTAGGCAATACTGGAGGGTGTGAGGCTTCGCAGTTGAGAGGAAGCGATTTAGATTCAGAAACCTGGACTCAAATATACAGCTCCACAGTTTACGTAGTGTGTGACCTTGGGGAAATATCTAATTCAGTGCTCCTCAGTTTCTCATTTGTAAAATAAAATGTTAAAAAGTCCTTCAGTTGCAGATGCAAAGAACCTATAACCATCATCCTCTCATTATATAAGAAATGGATTAATTTATTGGCAAATTCAATGACGAACAATGAGAAGTTGAAGGGAGGTGCAACACTAAAAATTTTGTTTTAGCCCTGGCTGCTGTGGCGCAGTGGACTGAGTGCTGGCCTGCTAACTGAAGGGTTGCCCGTTCGATTACCAGTCAGGGCACACACTTGGGTTGCAGGCCAGGTCCCCAGTCGGGGTGTGTGAGAGGCAACCACACATTGATGTTTTTCTCCCTCTCTTTCACCTTCCCTTCCCCGTCTCTAAAAATAAATAAATAAAATCTTAAAAAGGAAAATAAAAACATTTGTTTTCACAGATCTATTCAAATTATTTGGTACACAATTTTGAGTACCTACTGGTTCAAATAGTAAAAAGAAAGCTGAACTCAATCCACCTGATGATATGGGACAAAAAAAGTTAACTTTCTAGCAGCATTTAAAAAAAAGAATTATTGAGTGGATTTAATGAAATAATATAAAGCAATTATATAGTACCTAACTAAATGCTTTGTTGACTATTATTATATTTTCCTATATTTATGCACTTGCATAAATACATTTTATTTATATATTTTATATAATAAATATAGGTTTATTTTACATGTTTTAATTTACAAATTAACATAGTATTAATATTGTATTTTAAAAATATACTGGGAAATATATCCTTGGTGACCTATTATTTAGGGGCCCAATGTCAAAGCTTCTGCAAATGATATTCAAGCGATAATCAGATACAGCCATGTCCTCCTTAACTCTTCCATGTGCCTGGAGAAAGTGCGGGTTCGCTTTGCTTTAACAATCAGGAGTAAAATGTCGTCAGAGATGATCCCTATAACCTAGCAGGGGCTTGTGATGGATCCAGAGGGAAGAACGCCACCTACTGAACAGCAAATTTCAAAATTTATCTCTTCATCATGAGAACTTAATGATCATAATAAACTTAATAAGATGTACCACTTTATAGTCATTAATTAGTTAATCTGTGAAACATCTGTGTGAAGTAGAAAAGGGTCATTACCCCTATTATTATTACTCACAGGAGTCACCGCAGATAAAGCCACTGAGACTTAAGCCCTGGCTACCCAACATCCAGGGTGCAGCATCCTTGGATGACTCAGGGAAAGTTTCCTCCGGTAATAAAGATCGGAATTCAGTGTCTGTGGTGAAGTCCTTGAGCACCTCACTAGGGTTCGCATGCTCTGGTTTTATTTGCCTTCAAGATCTGTAGAGTCTCTAATCTCAGTTCACACTTAGATTATTACCAAGAAAAACAACACCATGGAAGGTAAAGCTTTTCTTTTTGTTATTTACATGGATAACCCAAGATTTATGGATGTCTTTAACTGGTTTTTGCATATATTTGTTCTTTTAGCTTTATGAAGGTAGTAGACCTCCTACTTCTCTTTCTTGAAGGTAAAAGGAATTTTATCACTCTCTAAATTTCTTGATATTTTGCCAAATTCATGATCAAAGACAAGTTTACTCTGGATTTCTTTGTGTTTCAGATATATTCTCCTCTAATAGGTTTAATTTAGGAGATTCACCCTCCTCTTCGATCATCTTGTCTTTATTTATGCCCTTGAATGTTGTTGTAAATAAATGAACCTGTGGGCATCCTCGTTCTGGAATTGAGATCTCCAGGTAAAACTGACCCGATGCAAGCTCTGCTTTCTCCGAGGTAGTTTAAGTTCAAACTGCAAAGCAATTTTACAACGTGTACCAAATCAAAGCCAAAACATTGCAAATTAGAGTATATTCAGTAAGTTTAAAATATCCTAGGTTTTTTTTTTCTTCCAATTTGGTCTTTTCTCAATTATTTATTCACTCAGCAAACTTATATTTAAAAGCTTGGTACCAGGATATGCACCAAACATGGGAAACATTCTATAGTGATTCCAGCTTCTAAACACTGTCACAAGGGTAATCAATAGTTTAAGATGAATAGAGCAGAATAATGGTTAAGAAAACGGTTGGACAACCTTTTAGGTCTAAATTCAAATCCCCAGCTTGCTGCATACCAGACCTGTGGAATTGGAGAAACATGGTTTTGCCTCCTTGCGCTTAAGTTTCGTCCCCTGTGAAATGGAGCGTGCACCCCCCTGCCACGCTGTTATTAGGAGAATCAAATAAAGTAACACACATAAAGCAATTAATGTATTGTTTGAATCACCGCAGTGCTAGTAAAGGCAAGCCAGACTGTTTTCTTCTTTTTTTAAAATTAGGGATGCCTTTTAGATTTACTTGGAAGCAAATCTTTTGACTTGACCTGGTATGTTGTTAGGCCAAGAACTTTAAGTCCCCTTTCTATCTGCAGTGCAGTGAACAAAATTGCCTCCAAACGAGTCTGGGTGTTGGTTCTGGAGTAGCTAGACGGTTGCTTGAGACCTGGAGATGTCCCCTTTTCTAGTGGAAGGTACTGGAACCAAGCTCATCTTCCCACTCTACCTGAGGTACTTCCCAAAAGGGAGGGATCTACAAAATCCTATTTGCCCTATGGATTTCAGATGCTGGGTAGCTGATATTACCAGGCTAATCTGGGAAATAGCTGGTACCTCCATCTCCAAACTACTGATTGTCCCATTGACTAGGCTGCTGTCTCATTTTTGTCCTATAAAAAGCTTAAGTAGCAAGAAGCGATCACCATCTGAGGATCATGGACACACACTACAGGAGAAGAAGCTCTCTGGACATTGTATTCTCCAGGACTCATGCCTTCTCTCCTCTTGCTGATCCAGCCACACAAGTTTTTCTTTTCCCAATAAAACCCATATTACGTGATGATTCAAAAGCCATCTTGAATCCTGCTGCAACACAGGTGGTGGCTCAGAAGGGACTCGCCTGATACACATAGACAGCTACCCCAGGTCCATCCCACTTTGGGATTTTACCCCACTTTTCTGTCCTCCCAGGAACTTTAAAAAAAAAAGAAAGGAACTCATTCACTATTATCATCCCACAAAAAGTTTATTAATTCAAAGATGGTGAAGCCTCTTGATCAAAATAATGCAAATTATTGTGTGTATTATTACATGTATCAATTAAATATAATAGAAAGCCTTTAGGATCATCATATGCAATGTCTCCATGACTTATAAATTGCTATTTTTAAAATGTTCACTTTATTACCTGAAATTTTTCTACCCAGTGATAACCATTCATATTATTTTGCTATAGAAATGTGCAAACTTAGTCTTTTTCTAAACACAGTATTATTATTTTGTATATATAATAGATGTTTTCCTTAAACATAATTGGGATTATATTGTGTATACTATTTTTTAATTTAAAAATATCTCCTGCAATTAATTACAGTCATTTTCCAAATTATTAAGTATGAACAATATGATTGCTAGTAGTTTTGAGGTATAGTTAAATGATTATGGAATCAAATTCCTAATATTGAAATTTTGGATTATTTATGATTTTTATGTAAATTTGCACTATGTATGTATTCATAGATAACATATAGTTCAAATGCATACGTAAATACATATATTACTGACGAACCCCTTGTCAATCCAAAGCTTTCTTACAATATTAACATGTTAAGCAAGTACAAGTTTATCTGTTCTGGTTGGCATTAAAATCTCATACAGACTTTCCTACTCTCCTCATTTTCTCCTCTCATGGTGCACCTTGAACAACATGGCTTTGGTGAGATTTTAACTTATGCTTCAGTATTCTCATCTGTGGATCTTTATTTGCATACACGATTATTTTCTTAGGATGCAACACATATGTTGTCAATTTGCTCAGTAGGTTGTACCGTTCCCAACAGCAGTGTATGAAGTGCCTGTTTTCTGCCCCATATTAAAAAAGAATTCTTTGTCAACTTAAATTGCAAACAATGGTGCAGCAATACTGTTTTAATTTTTATCTCTTTGACAGTAGTTAGGCTGAACGTTTTTGATCTTCAATGGGAGTTTTTATTTTTCTTTTGTGAATTCCTTCTTAATAGTATCTGAAGTTTCAGATTATTATTGTATAAACATATTTTTAATTTGAAAATTCTTTATATATTGACATCTTAAATCCATATATTTAAGTATTTTATTATTCTCTCATTTATCTACTTATTTTGTTTATAAGACTTCAAACATGCAAGAATTTTACATTTTTGTATAATTTAGTCTTTTCTTTACTTATTGTTTTCCTTAGATGCTTAGCCCATCCTTCCAGAATCTAGGATTATGCAATTATTTGCCTATATTTCTTCAGTTTTTAAAAATATCTATTTTATATTTAACTAATTTAAGCCATTTTGGAATTAATGTTGTCTTAAAATATATATAAAGATATAACTTTTCCCTTGGACTAATTAAAGCTTTCTTAATTATTTGTCAACTAACATCTGTCAGAATTTTTAAAATTTATATAACTCCCTTCTAGTTTCATTCTGCTCAGTAACCTCCTTTCAGAGGAGTACGTCTGTCACCCTGTCACAACTGCCCCAGCCACTCTGTTCTTTTGCTGTGCTTTCTCTGTGTCATGCTTTCTGTTTTCTGACATTACACTCAATGTTTTGTACACCTCACTGTTGAGTGTCTGTCGTGCTCATCAGAATGGAAGCTCCATGAGAGCAGGGACTTTGGTGTCTGTTCACTGCTGTGCCTCCACACCTTGGAAGGTCCTGCATATGGACAGCGCTTTGTATGTCGTTTCTGAGTAAATGAGTGCTTAAACACAATGTAAATTCTCTGCCTTTCATGTTATTTGATCTTGTAAAAACTTTCTCCCTTATAACTCATCTTTCTTCAGACAATAGATCTGGTAAAAGATGAAATAAATGACTCATTTTACTGTCTGTGCCTTTTTTAAGTAACTGAGTTCAATCGTTGTTTATTCTAGATTTATCTCTCTTTGCAGTGATAGAAGTTCTCAAAAGGTTGCATTTTTTTTCATTTAAATAGTCATTGGATTTTTTAAAATATAGATTGGTAAAGTAAGTGATATTAGGTAACTTACTTTACTATTTCAGATGCTCTTAAAAAAACAAAAGGAGCAAACATGTTCATTCTTCTGTAAAAGAAAATTTAGCTTGTTTATTTAGTTATTTATTTTTGTCTTTTTAAACTCCTTATAATGACATGTTATTATAAGAGGGCCCAGTCTTTTTTATTTTTAATTTTATTTTCCATAGAAGCTATTTGCCCTAAGCAACGAATTGGTAGTTAATGGCCCTTTTCTCTGCCAGTTCTCAGACACATGAAATCATGATAGAGGAAGAGAAGGAAATTGGTCTGACAGTCTGCAATGTTAACTGATTGCTCAGCAGAGACCTAAATCTATGCTTAGTTTCTGTAGGCTTCATGGAGTGTTTTGATATGCTGTTAGGAGTTTGCAATTGGAATACATTTCACTGCTGTCTCAGGCTAATTGGCTGTATATATTCAGAGCCACGTGGGCTCAACTGAACGCCACTTAGGAAAGGGTGGAGGATGCACACAATGTCGCAGAGAACTGTGTATGATTTATGAGGGGTAGGGTCTGAGTGCCAGCTACACAGGCCTTCAAACTTTCTTCTAGAGTAGTTGAGAACTGAATCTCTAATTCATCTTACTAATTAATGGATTTAGCTTAATTGTCCTAAGTTCAGGTTTTGCGCAGGAACCCGAAGACCGTAAGGTACTGTAGGTGCCGTAAATCAGTCATGCACAGAAGTCAATGCAACATTTCTGAGCAGCCTGTCTTCCTATGATGGCCATCTACCTGGACCTTCATCTCAAAATAAAGTGGCAGTGACCTTAGAGGAAGGGTTCATTTATTCTCTCCCAAGAAAGATCCCTTGATTGAAAATAAAAGGCGATTGAATCATAGGGCAAATCTGCGCCCGCCCTAGACAATTTCTCCTGTTTTTTGCTTGTTTTTAAAATTGTTTTAACTTTGCTGTGGCAAGTTTTGGGCAATGTTCATAAATCTTGTCCTATTTCCTCATTGGCACATAGCCAGTGAAATGGAGACAAGGCTTTATTGTGGGATGCAGTCAAGCTCTGGGTTCAGGAGCAGCAAAGTTTCTTTTCACATGCGAGCTCTGGGAGTCCATCAGCATTTCCTGCTCCAAGTGTGCCAGCTTTTGTTTTCAGTGGGACACTGCAGATGTAATCCTGCAAAGCTGTCCAGGAAGCCAGGAGATAGTTAGACTTCTGTGAGGTGGGCCGGACCAATTTCCAAGGTGGTGGATCCTATGGCAGACTGTTCAGAACTGAAGGACACAAAGTCGCTGCACCCTAATTATCTTAGAGAGGAGGTGCTCCAGGTTCTTTCCAGAGCAGGCTTTGAAGAGGGGAGCAAAAGACATTGAGAAGTTAGTTCTCCTCTTTCTGCCTCTTCTTCCTGTGTCCACATCACTCTTTTTCTTCCAGGAAGAGGCTCATAATGTGGAGAGGTAGTGTATGATGGGGCACTTTTTCCATTACTTCAAAGCAGGGGGAAAAATAGAAAGTCTCCAAAGGTGGACCATATTTTTACTCTGTTACAGTTCATGGGTTACTGGGACATGTCTGGCTGTCATTTGCAGCAATTTGAAAAACAGGGGGATAAAGTACTTTTGTATAGAATAGATGCTTAATCTGGATTGGTGATTGAGGAACATTATTTTATTCAGCTCTCTTAGCTTGCCAGGGGCCTGAGAATGTGACTTATGGTTAGGGAAGGTGAATTCTCCAGATAAGTTAGAAAAAATGACTCCCTAAATGGTACAAGTAAATCAAGCAAGTATATTCTATGCACTTTTAAAAAAGATTTTATCTATTTATTTTTAGAGAGAGGGGGAAGGGAGGGAGAAAGAGAGGGAGAGAAACATCAATGTGTGAGAGATACATTGATCGGTTACTTCCAGCGTGCCCTGAGTTGGGGACCTGGCCTACAACCCAGGCATGTGCCCTGACTGGGAATCAAACCTTTGACCTTTCAGTTCACAGGCCATCATTCAATCTACTGAGCCACACCAGCCAGGGCAAAATAAAAATTTTATGTATAGTTCCACGAGTTTTAACATACACATAGATTCTTGTAACTGCCACAGGATGCAGAACAATTCCAATGTCCCCCAAATATTCCATCATGCTGACTCTTTGTAGACAGGCGTACCTTCCCACCTGTGATAGCTCAGTTTGGCAAAGAGGTTTTAGATAGAGCTGACACTGGAAACACTATCCATAAAAGAAAGAAAAAATAAATTGGACTTTATCAAAGTTACAAAGTTTGCTCCTTTTGACAAACACAATGAAGAATGAAAGCCACAAGCTGGGAGAAAATACTTACAAATCACCGATCAGACAAGGACTCAAATTTCAAGGCACTTGAGAGAGAGAGAAAATTGAATAAGGCATGATCTTTTTCTACAAGAAACTGGAGTTGAGAGATAGATATAAATATGCAGCAAACTATATATGAAGAAGGATGCAATTAATGCCAAAGTAACAGTGATATCTCAACAAGAAAGCAGCATTTGAGGTGGGAAGGGAACTTTGTTCCAGCACGTGGATTTAAAGATGGCATTGCGGGGGCAGGGACACTGGTGGGAAAGGGTGTCACAGAGGAGGAAATCACATGAGAAAAGCCATAGAAGTGAGAAAATGCTGGGCATAAACAGAAAAATGCAATTAGTCTACTCTGGTCAGCTCCTAATATCACTTCTGTGTTGCTAATGGCAGGATGAGAATGAACATATACCTTCTAATATATGTGTGTTCCCACACTTTAATATTTCTACCTTCTAAGGCCATAGGGGAAAAAAGCAGTCCTTTGGAAGTAGAGGTTATTCCCTCAGAATGGACTCATCGTTTAGGGTGAAACATAGACAACCATTAAGGGTAATTTAAAACCAACTGAAGTGTCAAGTTGGTCCATTGGAAATGCAAATGCTAACTGCACTGTGATAACCACAATAAACAAAACAATGGAACCAATTAGAAGGGACGTTCCAGACTTTTAGGCTTTGATTTGTTATAAAGGGAGAGGAAAGGACCAAATTGTTTGATTTTGTTTATCTTCTCCTGAATCAATAATATGAATGGTTTTGAAGCATCTTAAATGTTTTGGGTTACTTAGGCCCCTGCCAGGGACTCATTTGTCATAAGGCAACCTACAATTGGACCAGTCTCCACAAGCCATTTTTCCTTTGTATGAGCAAGTGTGGAATACATGAGACATCAGCATCCATAATACTTAAGCATCTTTCAGAGTCTAGAGTGCTGATGTCACAAGATGGGGCATTTAAGTATCTCTTCTACTGGGCAAAATTCCTGAAAGAACTGATTCTTTTGCTATTGGCCAACTGTTGAGATTAGCATATAATTAGCATATAGATTATGTTAAACAGTAGAGGAGTGTCAGAATATAAACTTAGGCTACTTTCATGCTTATAGATATGTGTCAGGGTTAAAGGCTGTGTTTTTATACTGTTCTATATCTTATTTAATAAAAATAAGATTGTATGCATTAGAAAGTTCTGATGCATGTCATTTACATTCATTCCCCCTCTTCAGATATATTAGTTAGATGTATAAGAGCTTTTTTAAAGAATTTACATTCACATTTTTTGGAGTATATTTCTGTGTGTATGTAGATTCTTATAACCCCAAGTACAAACAAGATACAGTATAGAGCCAATATTCTACAACATTCCTTTATTCTGACCCTTTGTGAATAAGCCCTACCTACTGGATTTGGCAAAAACTATGAATAAAAGGAAAATTGGTAAGTGGAATTTCATTGTAAAATTTTGCTCTTCAAAAATTATAGTTAAGAGAATAAAATGACAAGCTATAGGTTGAGAGAAAACATTTGCAAATCACATACTGACCAAAATTTATATTCAGAATTAAGAACGTTCAAAACTCAACAGGAGATGATCAAACAACCCAATTAAAAAAGTCAAAAGATTTGTACAGAGACTTCACCAAAAAGGTTAAGGGTAGGTAAATAAGCAAATGAAAAGATCATTAGTCATTAAGAACATGCAAATTAAAATCTCAATGGGTCACAGTCACACACCTATGAGAACCACTAAAATAAAAAATACTGATGATACCAAGGAATGATCCACGTGGAGCAATCTTGCTGGTCAGAATGCAAAACGGTACAATCACTCTGGAAAACAGTCTGAACGTTTCTTTAAAGGTAAATATATATATCTCATATAACTCACCAACCCCACTTCTAGGAATTCATCTTAGAGAAAGGAAAATTTAGATTCACACAAAAATCTACACATGGATGTTTATAGTGGCATTAATCACTAAAATCTGGAAAAAACTCACAAATCTTTCAAAGGGTGAAAAACAAATGTGGTATATCCATACAATGGAATATAAGAAATGACACAGCTGAATCTCAAAATAATTATGCTGAGTCAAAGAATTTATATTTCATTTAGCGCTAATGAGCAATCTCCTCTTTTAAAGAATATCTCTTCTCATTCTGCTTATGTAATATCTTTTTTTCCTCATTCTTTTGGCCCTCTAATTGTTTCTCCTTTCCCGTGTATGGTGTTTTATTCTGAAAATCTCAATGTTAGTGGCATAACACAACCACCACTTTATTATTCTCATGGATTCAGTAAGTTAGGAATTGTCTTCACTCAGAGACCACATTTTCTCAACAGCACCTAAGAGTGGAATTTTGCCCTGAGGACATTTCTACTTTGAGGACACTTTGCTAGCTTTTACAGTCTCTCCTAGTGTGTTAGCTGTTACATTTTATCCTGAGTACAGGAGGTCCTTGAGTAGTGTTATGTAGTTAGTGAGATGCTGCAGGAACTTAACTCTTCCTAATATCAATTCATTTATGGTAAAATTGGTTTCATTTTATGTGGTTTCATTGCATGTTCAAGAACATTTCAGTGCTGTTAAATAAAGATTTAGTGTGTATATATCTTCCAAATTATAGTAAAAAACAGTAATTTATTCTTTATCTCTTTTACTTTCATTTTATTTTAGGGTGTTAAAAGCTACGTGATGCCTTCAACACTCTAAAAGTCCTCTTGTTTGTCGAGCTTACTGTGTCTTCACTTCCTTCAAGCCCCCGGTGATCGCCTCTCTGAAGCCCAGGAGGCTTTTGTCTAACACTGGACTCCAAAACCAATGTCACAAGTTTTAAATATTGTTCCAGCAGAACCCACGTCATGTATCAAATTCTGTTCCAGTTATTTTTGTATATCAAACTGCCCTGACCTGAAAGTTTTATTATACATGTGTATTCTGTGGGTTGGGAATTTGAACAGTCATGGTGAGGATGACTTGCCCCTGTTTCACGTTATTTTTTCAGAAACATGTTGAAGGCTGTGATATGATTCAAACAATGGAACGCTGGGGGCATCTGAGGGCTTCTTCACTCACATATCTGGGTTGTGGGCTGGGATGACTTGAAAGCTAGTTTCATGTGAGCTGCAACCAGAGCCCCTAGATGCAGCCTCTCCATGTGGCTAGGGCTTCTCGCAGCATGGCAACTGGGAACATCCCGTGAGTGAGCGTGCTAAGAGAAGCTGCATAACCTCTTATGACTCAGCTTTGGATTATGCATAGCATCATCTGTCCACTGCCATTTGACCCACCCCTGCTCCCCACAACCATTAAAGTCTTTTCTTGAAAGCAGTTACAAGTCCTCCCAGACTCATGGGTTAGGAATATAGATCTCACTTCTCTGGGAGAAGTGTCGAGGAATTAGGGGTCATGTGTGAACACTTCTGCAGTGCCCATGACTGAACCCATCTCCCGTATCTGCCTCTCTCCCCCAAGATCTGTATCACCAGCCTTGACTTTTCTCCTGAAAGCTAGACTCACAATTCACATGTCTAATAAATATTTCACTTGAATTAAACAGCAACAAAACAACAAACAGAAACGGACCCACCCGGAATTTTATTTTGAAGCATCTACCCTAAGAAGAGGAGTACATAAATTTATTCAACATAAGATGATTTAAAATATCAAAAAGTTATGTTAGCAAAATGCTCAGCAGTAAAAGAAACTGTGAAATCAGCTATAGTATATCCACTAGATGAGATGGAAGATATCCATGAAAAATAATAAATATAAAGATTATATAGCAATGTCATTGAAATATCACATATGCAAAGAAAAAGGCATCTTGTGATGTCCACTTCCACAATAATTAAAAGAAAAAGATACACGTAAAAATATTGAAAGAAAAAATATCGAGAATAATTATGTCGGAAAAGGTGATATTATGTATAATTTATTATTCTTCCTCTCTTCTCCTCCCAGTTTTTCTTTCTCTTATTACATTACCTTAATAACTTTAACATGTATTTTTAAAAATCAAAAGCAAAGCAAACAGCTCCAAAGTAAACTTGTCATTTCACACCTCCTGCTCTTCTCTTGTTTGTTTTTGTTCTTTCCCAACTCGTTCAAAGCCATTCTCATCCTTTTAGTGATCCACGCAGTCATCATTCTTTCCTTTTTAAAAAAATAGTCTTTAGATACAATTAACCTTTGAATACCCTGAATCCTACTTCTCCAATATTTTGCAATGAATAATTGTTGAATAATTAATGGAATAGATGTAAAATTACTTTTAGAAGGATATAGAACTATACTATTATATATTGGTATATACTATTATATCAATCCCACTTTACCCCAGAGCGACCTTGTGCAAGTTTCTCAATCTTTCTGAATATCAGTTTGCTCATCTGAAATGTAAGTTAGCATACTTACCTTGGATATCATTTTGTGGGAGTTAAATTATACTATCTATCTAATGGCTAGTGCAGTGCCTGGAATATAGTTGATACTTAATAAATGGTAGTATAAAAATCTTTGGCTAGAACCATTTATACTCACACTGTTTCCTAACACTTCCATGAAAAAAAAATAAACACACAAAGCCATATATACCCTTAAAAGCAAGATTATGCATTGAAATATTTTTTCTGAATATATTCTCACGTACTCTCTAATACAATGACAAACCAACCAGCCAACCAACCAACTAGCCTCAGGTGGCTGCAAAACAAATTTACCATCAGAAATGAGGGAGAGAAAAATCAATAGCCTTGTAGTCAATATTAATCTCACATCAATAAAGGCCCATATCTTTCACTCTTTATGGTAATTGTCCTACTGAACTGCTTAAAGTGCTTAAAGTACTTAGAAGGGTCTGCTGATAGCATCTTATCAGGGCTCTGAGCAGCAGAGTCAGGGAGCACCCAGGCGCTGGGGCTGGTTCTCCTGAAAGTTTGATGTGACAAGGGGTCCTTGGGTGTCACAGATACTAGATTGCGTTTGCCAGTGGGTTTTCCAATGGGTCTACCTTCCCTCTCTGCTCTCGGAGGTGACAGTGGCTGTCCTTTCTTCTTGGGAAGCTTTCAGGGTTCACTGAAACAAAGTAGGCTTGGTTTACCGCTTAAGTCAGTGTTGTTAGGAATTCCACTGTATGTGCTCTGGAAAGTCCTTGAAATTAAACAATTTGGTTTTCTAGCAGCAAAACAGACCACTTTTCTCTTCAGAAGTCTATTAATATGTATACTTAGAGCTTGTTGGCATTCAGGACTGTTGTCCCAATAGCCCAGTTTCACTTCCAATAAAAGCACACTCTTCACATAGAAATCTTACTTCCATCAAATGACTTGCAGTGTTCTCCAAATTCACATTAAATCTAGGAATTCATAGATTCACTGTCGATAGTGAAATTGGTTTGAGAAGCTCTGCAGAGTATGAAGACATGACCTGAGAGGGGTGGTTTGTCCTTCCCTAGCTACTCCATGGCTTCCCTTCCTTTTCCTGCAGCCCATCCCTACTCACACCTCAATACCAGCCTAGCACTAAGCAAGTTATGGAGGCAGGAATCCTCCCTGAGTTTGGTGTTTCCAGAAAAAAGCGCACTTATTTTTGAAGCTGACAACCTGGGTGAGGCATTTGTAATAGAACAATGATGCCCCCCGCCTCATTTCAACAAACACACACACACACACACACACACACACACACACACACAC